>PNEQ01127483.1:8014-84644 GCA_003012365.1 Medauroidea extradentata | reverse complement strand
AAATTTTCATCCCTTAATATCAAATGGTTCCCGTCAAATTCAATAAAAACCATACTTGCAACCCCATCTTCACAGGGGTTTCCTGCCCTTAGGAGTGGTTTCCAGGCATTCGTTGCCAGACATTTTCTAACTGTTATTTTGCAAGGAACATCCTGTCACAGTTTGTCGCAGAGCTGATGACTCACCCTGTATACATATACATATATACACACACACACGTAAAGTAATTTCCCCAAATCTATTAATTGCTTTTACATATAAAATACATAGCCCGTTTTTAGTACTTTAATTTCACTTCATAAATTGAGTAAATAGTGTAATAGTAAGAACTTTCTGGTAAAACATGTTTAATATTAACGAAAAAAGCACCTCTTCATAAAAGTGACTTTCGCCATCATCATTCTAAGCCCCTCATATATATATATATATATATATATATATATATATATATATATATTACACACACACACATACGTGTGTGTGATTTCGAAACGTCATATGCCAATACAATTATTAAATTTTACATATGACGTTTTGTTTAAGACATTTATAAACTCTAGTCAAGTTTGTGTCATGTGGCGAATGTAAAGTACGTTATAACTTATAATTATGCAGACCTAAATGGACATATTTTAATGCTTGTCACTTGCACAGATAAAAATGAACTGGAAAGAAACCCCTCCTATAATGATAAATAAAGGAAATCGTGCTACAATAGAAGATAAATCATGACGCTCAACTATTGGCAAGTGATGCTTATTGTCATATACGATACAATTTAAACTTAAATTTGTATATTGGCATACAGGTGTGAAATGGTTGTCACGAAACATAGAAATATTAATTAAGATTTTACAAGATATTAAAGGAATACTTTACTGAAGTTGCAGGATAATTTTGCAAGCATTTTGAAGGTAAATCTTAGTATCTACTTTTAATCTGTCTTTATCATTCCGCTGTTTGCCAAATCATTGCCATGCGAGTTATTTAAATAGGCCTGTACGACGTTTAATACTACATTCCGCTACTCATAAATATATTCTCTAATATATATTCATTTTATACACAAGTGATAAATAATAGGTGAGGGTATGCTATCAATACCAGCGGATTAACCGTATGTTAAAGGTTATACAAAACTATGGTACAAAAAACGAGTGTCACGTACAATAGTAAAATGTGTGTTTCTTGGAATAATTCGGTAAACAATAGAATCTCGTACATACAAAAAGAAAGAAACACATAACGTCAGCGGCAAAGAAGCGCTCATAGCTTTATTCACCTTATCGTTACAATATATATGAAAACGAAAGCAGAGTGCAACAAACTAGTAATGCTATTTTCTGCTGGAGCGTACCAAATTTAGAAGTGCAGCCGGTATAAACCTAAATGAGTTGTACTGAAAATTTTGAAATAACGTAAAATACTAAGATATTAGGTTCACTGTATCTTAATTAACACTCTCATATTACTGTAAAATTGAAGACGTGTGTGCAGTTATATAGAAAACGTAACTTACTGTGAGTGTTTTGTGTGTGGAGGTGTAGAACACTAAATACTGTAAAATTTTGTTATATTATTTTGTTAATTTGATTATAATTGTTATTATAGGAATTCGTACAAAATTTAAATGAAATACAAGTATGTATACAGGTGTTTACAATAACAGTGCATAAACTACAACTGTAATTAGAACGTGTACATATATGCATTAATTTTATTGCACTTCTATAACTTTTTTTTTTTTTTTTTAGGAAGTCCAAACGCATTTCGCTTAGTGCTGTATTCGTTGTCGCTCGTATTTCGAAACTTCAAAATGTAATATTATTTTTTATCTCAGTCTCTTTGACCCAAAAAATGATTATATTTTATTAACGTAATCTGATACCCACTTTATTTTCCTCTTCCAGTTTTTAAATAGTTCAAGTACATTTGCCTTCGTTAGCCACTCCTGAAAACTTACTTTTGTTTAATATGACAGAAGAAATACGAGTTCTTCAGCTTAATTATAAAGTTTATAATGCCGTCCAAAGTTTATTGAAAAAAAAAAAGTTCACCTAACTAAAAGAGCTGTCGCTAACTGTTATATTTCGTTAAAGAGGTATACGAGAAAATTGACTGGCAGAAGCATTATTGCATTACGAGACTTCAGAACTTCGTTTAAAAGGGAGGAAAAAGGTGTTCACACAGCTAATTAGCGTCTTTTTACCTACATTCTTATATTCAAGAAAATTTAACGAGGAACTCTGTACTGATGGTGGAACCAATTACTTCGAATTCCTTGTAACCATGATATTCATTACAATGAACGTTAATTCAGTAATATACTTGGAAGTCAGTAATTTGTGGCAACACAAACGTTCTGGTTATTGTTGAATAGCAGTCACTGCTCATTACAAAATAAACGGTTGCATTCGTTAAGAAAGATATTTCTCATTAAAATGTGCACAAATATCTGTACTCAGAGAAGTGTCAAGATCCGTACCGTTTAAAACCAGCTGTGGTGATTATTTTCATATTAGAAAATATAGTATGTTAAACATTTTTGTATTGTTCTGAACAAAATTGATTAAGTACTAAAGTAAAGCGTTGACTTTTTGAAACTTACTTACATCATATTTTTGTACGAAAAACGATGGAAATAGTAGTCCATTAAACAATCAGGTATCAGATTTCATTCTGAAATAATGTTTATTCTTCAACATATTACAAAATTATACTTTACTGTAAAATTAATTTACAAATTACGATTAAATGAAAGATACGAACTTCAGCTCAGTTTTTCGCTTGTCTTAGTAAGATGATTTTTGTCACCTCTAATTTCAAGTAACGTGTACAAAACTATGTTGAATTGGGTTGTAAGTTGCGATTTTATCATACTGAGTAATAATGTCTTACGTACGATTTGCCTAACATCAAAAATTATACATTTTATTCCAAAAGTTAAGCTTTTTAAAATATTACTAGGAGGAGGATATATATATTATATATATATATATATATATATATATATATATATATATATATATATGGCGTAAGCTAATGTTAGATTACTTTTTCAACAAACGTCGGTTAAACGTCTTTTTTTATCAAATTTCCAAATACTAAAATTCAAAAACCAAACGACAGTTTAACTCCGGGCAATGGTACTACAAAATATTGCGTACTCTATCACCTGTTATTTATATCAAAGCTATTCAAGGTGTAGCAGCAGTTTTCGAAAGGCTTCTTTAATTTTCAATTTCAGCCAATTTGTAATAAATCCACGTGCTTTTTAAAAACTAATAATCACAGTGTAGTATTTCATCGCTTGTAAAATTTGCAAGGTTGGAAAACTTAAAATACCTACTCGAATGGCTTTTCAAGGAGTCCACTTTCCTGGTATTTAATTGGGCCAGAAACTGGGAACACGTAACATGTAAAATGCAGGAACAATAGATTCTCGTAACGTGCTTAAGGAACGCGCAGGTAATTTCGTTTGTTAACTGTTTAATAACTTTTTTATGATATAATCATAGTAAATATCACAGAGATCGATCCGAATGATCCAGCAATATGACGGTATTGTCAAGTAGTATGGCGAGAGGCGATTCCTTCATTGAGCAACTGCGTGCAAATACGCCATTATGGGATCATATCAACAGAAAATATTCCACAGTACGTGGTCCGTAGGGATCAGAAAAATTCGCATTTTCTTTTAGGGGAAAGACAGAATTCAAACTCTAGCAGTTCGCGAAATTTTCCCAATTTGACCTTGACTTATTTACATCTCCTTGAGAGCACCTAGCCAAAAACAAAGACGCAAATAAATGTAGGGTCTAATCACGTGATAGCGCTGATTCAGCGAACAACCAATGAACAGCTGATATCTTCTTCAGCTAACCACTTAACCGTTATTCTTGGAATCTAGGCTACAGGTCAGTGAGGTCGCAAATAATTCCGTCTTTAATAATGAGACAAGATCATTGTTTAGGGCATCGCGCAGCCAATAACTGGAAGCACGAGTATTTCGCGTATTAACCTGGCACCAGCGTAAACTTCTCAGACCTATACACACAGGCCAAAGTCAGATATCCATTGTCTTCCAACAGTAACACGTGTTACCACCACGACTTGTTTCCTTATTTATCACTGGCGCAGTCGTCAAATATGTGGTAAAACAGATGTCGTCTAATCACAGGAGTAGTGAAGTATACAATAATGGCAATCAACCTGACCTAGAATCAATACGCGAAATAATCTTTCCTCTACCAATAACTGACCAAGTACGCTTACATAAGTGGTACAAAAAACACCAGTTCGCTTCTGTATAACTAGCTATTCTGGACAGCGTTGTTCCAAAATAAGGCTGAAATAGACATGCGAACCTAAGCCGTGATAATTTTGTTCTTCCGCTGAATGCCTTAGCATTTTGCTTATGGTGTCTTTTTCAGCATTTCACGCTAATTTGATGTACATATTAATCCATTTTCGTATCGCTTATTTATAATAACAGTGTAAAACATAGAAGTATTAACTCCGGTACTTTGTTTAGACTGAGTCAATGTTCCAAATTGGTAATTTGGTAAGAAGTTAAATACAAACATCCGACGAAATCACTTTAAGACCATGATATTTCATTTATTTCATACAATTGCAAATAACTTGATTAATTTGTTACCAAATGTTTTAAAAAAATTTAAGACTGTGTACAGTCATATGATACACAATTATGGCAAAGAGTTTTTTTTTTTAATTTTGAATAATGTACCGCTTGTTAGCAAATAATTATTTAGCTTAATTTTGGCTTATTCTGAAAACAAAATGTGCGATATTTCAGGGTTAAAAATTTAAATATCTGTTTGATGTATTGCAACAGAAAAATTCAGATACAAACGATGGTATATAAGTGTTATACTCAAAGAATGAATTTTTGATATATGAATTAATATGCGTTTAAAAATGTTTCTTGTCGATACCACTGCAAAACTGAAGAACAAGGCCTTAAGTATTCATTAACAAAGCTTTGTTAAATATTTAATCCCAATAGTCAAACAAATACAAAGGATACGCGGAATATGAGTTTACAAACGCCAGACTACGTACTAACTGTTTACAGAAGTTATAAGTTACCCAGGCACGCGGAAAACCATTTCGTATCACATGTGTTCCAAGTTGCAGCATACAATAATACCGTGAGATCACTGAAGTGCAACAAAGCGTATAAAACATTTCACATCCACCTAGCTGCACCGAACAGCACTAAACACATAGGCTATCTAGTCGTGCGCGCATTCAGTCACCAGGAACATTTTATATGAAAGGCTACTACTATGCCGGATTTATTATGCTTCCTAAAAAAAATACTGATGAAAATAATATTTCTAAATTAATGCAATTGTTACATTGTTTAATTGATTATCAGTTTTTTGTGATTGTTATAAAATCAATGAAATTTTAAATGCACATGGATGACGAGCTTAGAGTTCATAGGTGTTTTAATTATTATATTTAACTAATTGTATTAATATTAAGTTATTGTCAATGCACCTGTGAAGAGGGCTTGTGGTATTGATTGTAGAAAAATTGTTGCGCATTGTTATTCATACGTTTGATGTTGGTTTTAATCTTTTTGTATTGTGAAATCAAGAATACTTGACGTATATAAATGTAAAGGTTGATAAATGGTATACCCCAGAGTCTATAGGCTCTTGTCAGGGGTCAGCAGAAGAATAAAATAAATAAAAAAAATTTAGCAACGAACGAAATTTGCGGCATGAGATGTACTTGTACACAGAGTGCTCGCTTATAACCCAGAACCAATAAAGAACGTTTTCGTACTCAACGTTATTCACTGCAGATCGTTAGTAACAAAAGAAACGGACTTAAAGAGGCCTATACAGCAGGTGCTAAATGCCGCACCTGAAGTATGGAAACAAGCAAGCGATAAGGTCTAGATTGGCTCGGTTCTCAACAACGGTGTCGCCTTTGTGCGTGGTGCGCGAAAACCGCGTGCTTTGTTTTGGTCGTTGGCTTTTTCGTATGACAATTCAAGCGGTGACCCTATTTTTTTAATTTATGGAAAGTCCATAGCAAAGTCCAACGCGTGCTTATCTATTTTCTTTTTGCAAAATCGGATGGAATTTTTTTACGTGACAACAGTCTCAAAAATTAGTTTTCTGCCATTTTGAGGTCTCCCGAAGCTATGTTTCTAAGCATGATATCTAAAAAAAAACAATAATATAGAAGCGTAGTTCTAAATGTGTTTTCAGGTCATAAATAAAGATAACGGAACGCACGTTCAGTAGTATTCTTTAAAAAATAACTTTCTCCTAACACGCTGCAGCGCAGCTCAGGCGCCAGCTGTATAGTGCTCTTAAAAACAAATAACGTTTTCAATTCACAGGGGAGGTACTTTACTGGAAGCTTTCCGAGTGTACAGCTCAACGCAGACTTCCATTCCCTGTGTTCTCTACAGAGGATATTGCCTTTGGAAGTGTACAGCATTAGTCTCAAGCAAACAAACGGTACTGTGGTTATCTATCCCAATCACTGGGACATTATTGTACCTTTTGGCGAAGAAAGGTATGTAAAGGTCGCTGCCAATCCAGAACGCTGAAAGGGCGATAGAAGATTGTTCGAATACTGTTCAGAGTGCGTGAATGATGTCTGTTGAGGAATTGTATACAGAGAATGTTATATGCGTTTTCAACAGTTTCAGGTTTTTCCGCTAATACTTAAATGCTTAACTTCTCGCAGCCGAAAACTAATACTTTGCTTATACTTTTCATCACAAAAATCTTGTCGCAGAATAGATAAAAACGTAGGTGAGTCTTTGATATTACGTCCTAAATGGTAACGTAACTACTGTCATAGATGCGATCTGTCTACGGGAAGACTGCAACCAAGTTCAGGGACTTACGCCTAGATGCTAGTATGAGGCGTGTTGAACATACTCTCTTGACCTTACTTCCCTCGCATTTCTCTAGGCATCAAACAGCAAAATTCGCCCACACATACGGCCACTTTAAGGGTGGTCAAGTGCGATAAAATCATAATTTTATATTTCTATGAAATAGTGTTAGTTTTATAGACTATACTAGTGAGCACATTATGTTTGTACAAAACTATTTTAGCTCTCATAGTTTTCTCATAATGGTGCATAAAAGTCAAAATTTGCATGTTCTGCTGCCATGCAAATAGTGAAAACCAATTGACTTACGTAGGTGAGATAATTCACGGCAAAATAATATGACATGGGCTACGTATTAAAATATTTTTAAAAAACATTCAATGACCTATTTATATGTTTAAAAAATATATATGAATTTGTAATTTTTTATGTACTTTTGCAATCTTTTTAAAAAATTTAAAATATAAATTTGTGGGTTTTAAAATATTTTATTGCAGAGCTAATGGGATGTTAGTTCACAATAAATTATTTCATTTAAGTAGATCTATTAGTTAACGCTATTTGCATGGCAGCATAACAAGCAAATTTTGACTTTGACGCGGTCTCCAGACAACTATGTTGTGTCAGAAGTATATCACCAAATCACATATTTTGTAAAAATAAAATTCAGCGTTTTTAAGGGTATGTTGGCACAAAACATTTTCGCGATATACCATCATCGTTAACTATAAACAAATTAGGCTACATAGAAACATCAGTATTCAATGTATCCATGTGATACCTTCGCAATTATCTGCTCACATTTAGAATTTTAAAATACAAGTTTGATTTATCACGAAATCATCCTGGGTATAACTTCGTTGTATAATTTTGCGCACACTGGTAGTACAACATATAGATACATGGTATGTTTTCCGTTAGACGTTATCCGGCACTTCAGCAACATGACGCACACAGAAATGTTTGGTCCGCTCTCTTCGCAGAGGCACTTGAGTTCAGTACACACAAGCAAGAGTTTACTTTGTACAAGACTGCGGATCCTCACATCGAAAGTTTCGAACACGTTATCAACCTCCTCGAAAACCATTAGCGAGTAGACAGTCTGCAAGTTATCTTAATGTTGTAACTACGTCAGGGTTAAACGTGCTTGTGTAAACGTAACTTCAGTTCTGTTAGGTTAATATAAGTCGAGAAAAGTTTAGTATTAAAACAGATATTTTACATCAAACACTTGTTTGAACTTACCAGGCGAAATATAATTCTTCTCTCCGAAACATACTATATTGATAAATCCGATCAAAACTCTTTGCAGCAAGAAGTAAATAAAACATGGTTTGGGAGAAATGTATGCAGTCAAGTAGTAGCTTAATAGTCTATCACACGAAAGTTTCTAATTTCTGACAGTTGTGTTGGCGTGGTTTCCTGTGGTTCGTCGAATGTCACAGTTTGGTTTCAAATGTTTGCTCTGCTAATTTCCATAGTTTCAACCTCTTTTTGCTGAGTAAGTTATTTAATTTTTTAGGATTGACACTTACAACCATTAGTTCTTGGGAGTTGTGAGTGTTGCCTACCTGTCAAGTTTTTAACATACATTTAGTATTCGTTTGGAAATTAAAACTTTAGAGTTCTCGAGAACGGTAGGGTTTTTAACGTTGACGCTAAACTTCCGTTTTCATCAGCTGGGACATATTGATTCACACACTAAGTAAAAGATCCTGGAAATGCTACCGGAAGAATCGCCACTTAGCAATAGATCGTATAGCAGTGGTGTGATCCAAAATGTAATCTAAAATGCCAATATCATTATTTACAAATTTATGATCGCTTTTTGACCGATTGTTAGAAGTAAAAAACTGGGCAATGTTAATGTCGGGGTCACCAGAAATCAAGCGTATAACATAATGCAATGGCGGATGCATACGATGAATGGCAGAACATGAGAGAAATTTTAATGCAATTTGTGTGTCTATATTGCATTGCATGATAAAAGTGCAAGAATGCAGGTTTGTAACTTTCTAACTACGTTCTAGGCACTGTATCGCCGCGAACTTCAAGATCACTTTGATTGAAAACTTTGTGTCAGGTGGCGCTGGCCGAGTAGTGAAACCATTCGCCTCTCGATACCAAGTCGACACGGGTTCGTTCCACGGCGGGGTCGGTCCCCGGATTTTCGCGTGTGGGAATCGTGCCGGACGATGCCGTTGGTTGGTGGATTTTCTCGGGATCTCCCGTTTCCCCAGCCCTTTCATTCCGGCACTGCTCTATACTCACTTCATGTCATCCCTCACCAGCGCGCTGAATACCTCGATGTTAAGCGCTGACCAAAATCTGTCAAGATCGAAAAATGTGCGTTCTACGCACTTGCAATAAGACGGTAGATTTTTGCTACGCGTTTCATATTGCGCGATAAATCGTTTACAAATATCTCAATATCTGGACAATACAAAATTTGTAAGCAATTCTAAAGTAGCAACACCTGTCCTTTAATAACGGTGGAAGATAGTAACGAACATTTGTGGTTGATTTGGAAATCTCGGTAACGTCAAACCATGTTCTCTGAGTATTTTCGTTTTAATCACTTAACGATATTTGATGTAATTACCATTTCAAAATTCAATTTTCTAACGCTCTTTGTTCCCTTATCATCCCTTTGCAGGAGTCCTGTCTGTTGTGTGCTTATATTCATTGACATTTACCAACAGTCAAAAATGTGCCTATCAAAGGCATGTTTAAAATTGGAGCAACTTACTAAATTATAAGGATGTAGAAGGTTGAAAAGCCACTGGGACATGTGAAAAATAACCTTACAGACAGAGTGATTGTGGCTTGCCTAACCGTAACAGTAAACATCCATCAACTATCGCAAATATGAACACAGGCGGGATATAACGACGCGCTCTAGCAAGGCAAATATACACAAAAGGTCATTCGGAATAAAGCGAGCACTAAGGATTTAACCTTTAAAAAAAATAACTAGCCGTTACTGCATATAAGTCAACATTAACAACAGTTACATTAATGTTTGTATGGTTGGTAGCGAATAATTGAATGCAGTTCCGTGTATTTTCATATTTGAATACAGCAGTAGTGAAAGAACATCAAATGCTAACGACCTCTCTGTATTTAATATACTTTAAAATGTTTATTTACGTTCTTATTGACCTACCAACTGACTGTATACTTTTATTTAATTAGCGTAAGCACAAAGCGACGCAACCGAGTCGATTGTCGTTGGTAGACGCCGCTAATGCTTCGCGCCACAGAGTTAGTTTAAAGTTCCACCGACAGATGGCATAAGAGTTAGGTTTTCGCTGCTTCGCCGAGCTTCGCTTGGATGCGAATTGCGTCATTCAGTTTGTTTGTCCGTTGTGTAATGAATATCATTGGTAAATTATGTGAAGTCATTAGTAATTTAAGTTGTTTTGTTTTATGATCGCCAGTCTGAGTAACCCATCTGGAAATAGAAACAGCATTTTTTTTCCTGTTTCACACATTAAGAAAATACGTTATTTATTATTTCTCTTTACGTGCGTCATCGTCGTTCACTGCAGTATGCTGAACGGAATTTGTATTCTTGAGTTGCGTGTGTCGTGTGTGTTTTAGTGGCGGTTTTAGTTTAAAAGTTAGAATATACCGTGCATACATTTACGGTATTCGTAACGGTAATAGCGCCGTTCGAGTAGACGCAGAGAAACCAGTGTTATAAGACGTTTACTCGCATGTATTTATAACTAAGATTACTACTCAGTATAGCATATATTCAGCACCCGTGCACTTAATGAGTAGATATTGTAGATAACATTTATCGGAGCAGTGTACTGTAAATGTAAACATTATACAAGCGTATGTAAATAAAAGCACGTGGCAATGTTTATGTTTACATGCAGCGGAAAGATATAAACTGGCATAAAATAGAAATTAATCAGGGCTTTTTTGAGTGATCACTTTATTCCGAATCACCTATATAAAGGATGCGTTAAAATAAGTACGGGAGTGATTCACTTGAATCTGAGGTGGTTACCGAGTTTCAAGCGTAAATACAGTAGTATGCGTTTATAAATTTAATTTTATATTATTTATTTTCTGCGACATAAAGCAAAATTATCCCTCTGGATACGTGTTGGTAACTAAGAAATAAAGACCTCCAAACGATGATCTGCATCACTTTTTCCCACGGATGTATAAAACGACGAAGATAATATCACCATCGTCAAAACATATTAGAAGTTACATGTAATCCCAGATTATTGAATATCAATCAAATGTACAACTCAAAGACTGTCCCTTTGCCAGATGATTCTAATCTAAAAATTACTCATTGTTCAATTAGGCAGAACGCGTACAGTCAGTCATAAAGCTTCTACGACTTTATTCCCCTAGTAATTGTTATGCAATGTACTATTTGGCAACTTCAGTCAATTTATAACCAAAATGCTGTGTGCAATATCAATAACTTGTAATTTATTTCAACTAACTTGGTGATTATAGGGTTCACTGACTTCCTAGTACATAGTTTTTTACTGCATTAGTTTCTACACCAGGTATCTGAATCACAGTAACTCTTGGTAATATCTTGTCGCCGACAGTGCTTCTCATAAAAGTATTTTTAGTTTTTCAAGAGACTTTTTGTTTTTTCCTTATTATTTTCATCGCTGTAACCCAATTTCCAATACTTTTTTTGCTATGGATATGGCACTTATATATATATTCTGTACTATTTAATTGAATCAATTTTCATGAATTTTACCACAAAGCAAGATACTAAAGTTATCGTTTAAATTCCTTGGTATTTATTTGAATAAAACTAAGCCACTTTCACAAATGTCTTGCCAAGATACTAGCACGTTTTTTTTTCCTTCTCGTAATGTCATCTTGCATTTCAGTGTTGACTTCTTATTTTTTTCCTCTCTTCGCCGCTACGACACTCGGGCTCCGCGTTTCCTCAAGTTTTCACTCTTGTTTCGAATGTACGGCCTTGGACATTTGCCACGCACTTAACGAAGTTTCCAGCAAGAGACTGCCTGTGACCTTCTACAGTGCCGCATTGCGCTTGCTGAACATTCGCTCGCGTCTCTCTTAGAACTTGCAGTTGCTGCGCGGTTCGTACCACAGTTTCACAACTCCGCGATTTACCGCCATTAATATATTGTTATATTAAACATCTTACTGGTTTTGCACTTGTTATATTCCCACCGTATTTCCACACAAGACCATGCAACTATGTGTTAATTTTGTTATTAATATTAATAATTTAATATTATAATTTTGCGTAAACGATCATTTTACAGAAGGGGTTTTATGTATTCTATTTATATATTGTTTAGTTATTATAACTTGCAAAAAATCTAATTTTAAACATGACTAAATTTCAGAGACTGTTTATCGCGGGAAATCTTGAATGATTGCTGGGTTTCAATGTACGTTAAGCTTACCATAAGGTCACAGGCTTTTGTATGTACCTACAAGTAACTGTTACCCTATCCGACTGTGCCAGTGAGATTCCCGGTATTTTAATATTTGGTACCTGTTACTGGTCAGAAGACAACTACGTTATGTCAGACGTATACAACCCAGTCATTCATGCTGCAAGAAACTACAGCGTTTTCAAAGGTATGTTGGCACAAAAAAAAATTTCGTGACATACAATATTAGGGACAGGAAAATTTCGCGAATTCAGTGACCTGCAAGCTAGGATTCATTGTACTATGCATGCTCAAGCCACATAAATTCGTTCATTCTCTGCTGTTCCAGTGAGTTGCAGCTAGGAGACAAATGGTAAGGGCTTGTGTACGCGTAGGATAGTTAATTCTAACATGTAGGTCATTTAATTCGTGAAATTTTCCTGTCCCTAACAATCGTCTCTACATATTTTTAGAGATACGGAAACTTTGGGAATTCATTTAAGAATACGTTAGAATTTAAACTCGTTTACACGTTGGTAACTTTCGGGATTGAGCCATTGATATCGAAACTCTTCCTAGAATACTGTGAATCGGTAGCTTGCATGAAAGAAAATTCTCACTGACTCCCGCGCTGTCTTGTAAGGCGTACGATTGCCACTCGCTGGAGCAGCGGCCAAACAAATAGCTGAAGACGAATACAAAGGGCTGTGGAGTCCAGCCGGCTGGTTGATGAACCCTTGAATATTCGGCTGTCTACTATGACAACAGTGATTTCAAACACACATTAACAAAGCTAAGTTAAGTGTACATGTAGTAGGGACAGTTTCCAGTGCTCGACAAATTTAGGTCTCCCTGGCTGGTGCATAAAGTGCGTTAAATAATTTCAGTAGAAAAAATATTAGTAAAATGCAAATAATAATGGAATAACGCTTGAGAATAGAAAAATCTAAGCAAAATTTTGTTCAAAACGTAAGTCTTAAATTTTCATTTGAACTGCACGTATTATTTTTTTCGGAGATTGAAAATTGCTGAATAAGATCAATTAAAATGTATAGTTTAGAAACAAATAATTTAGAGTAATTTAAAAGAATAATTATGTTTTCATGTTTACAAATTTCTGATATTATATGGTTGCCGATTAAGGTTAGGTTCAAGCGATCCGCTGACGTGAAGACTGAGCCTAAACTGAAATAATCGCGTCTAAAAGCAATGAGGCAAGTGACGTGCGAGAATGTGTTCTTTGAGGAGCGTTTCTAGTTAATTTCAGGATGATTTGTTTTTCTAATTTCTCAAAGTATAATATGCCTACGACAGTACATTTTTTTTAAGCGAAGATAAAAGCTGTACGTCTGTTTCTATCGTTGAAGTTTTGATACAGAAATAAAAGTACGATTATAAAAAAATTGGGATTTCAGCGAAACATTGCAATATAGCGCCATTTATTTGTAATAAACGTTCTTCTTTTAAACAAATATTATAGCTATAGTAATTTATATGTGACCTTTTGCGAATACATATCCGTGTTAAAACCCTTTAGAAACTTACTTTTCTGTGAGAATAACAACTAAAATCGAAGCGTGTTTTCGTATTTCCTGTCCATATTTCTCTCCTGCAATCACGGATAATTTTCCCCGGTCAATGTTACCCCTTTGTTTCCATCCCTCAGCGTGTTTTCTTAAACAAGAATACGCCCAGCTGTCACTCCAAGTGTACGTCGGTTGGCTTATGCTCCGGTCTCATTTATGCAGTGGTACATAATTCAACGCTAAAAGCATTAATCTATAACTGTAGGTTTCTTGAAGTCAATTTGCGAAAGTTAAACAATAGCAATCCTAGTCAATAGTTTTAGCCAACGTTTTAAACAGAATTATTTCCAGTGTTACGAACTTTTGACGCACAATCTCTGACACCGGAACCTCATGCATTTAACTGCGGCACAAGAGATCACGCGTAACGAATTAGTAATTCTGGATAAATATTTACTCATAAAGTTGGCAAATACCATTATCTAAGATTGTCATTGGTTTTTTTATCCATGTTAGTTTCGAAAAAAAAAGCGTAGAAATCAATTGATGATTTTAAAGTTTATTTATCTACCACACACTCTTAAGTCTGGTTGTTCAAGTGCGATAAAATCATAACTTTATATATTTATGAAATAGTGTTAGCTTTATAATCCACACTTTTTGAGTACAGTTTCCTCTTACAAAACAATTTTAGCTTTCATAGTTTTCTCATATGGTGCGACAAACTCAAAATTTGCTTGCTCCGCTGACATGAAAATAGTGAAAACCAAACGACCTACTTGAATAAAATAATTCACTGTGATCCCACGAGCTATGCAATAAAGTATTTAAAACACCATAATGTAATATTTTTAATTTTTTAAAGTACAAAACAAAAATCTGAAAATTCAGCAATTTTTTTTAAATACAAAAATAATTCGCTGGATTTTTTAAAATGTTTTATTACGTAGCCCGTGGCTTTATTTCACTATGAATTATTTCACATAAGTAAGTCAATTGATTTTTCGCTATTTGCATGGCGGCAGAACATGTCAATTTTGACTAGGATGAACCTTTATCAGAAAACAATGCGAGTTAAAATTGTTTCGTAAGAGAAAACTGTACTCACAGTATCGCATACAAAACTTATCACTTTTTCAAATAAATGTATAATTATGATTTTATCGCACTTGAACACCCAGGATTCTAAAGCGCAATACAGATGTAAGACAGACGAAATTCTCAAAGCTACTTGGAGGAGAAAAATTCAATAATGTATTTTATTTTTCAAGTAAGTTGTAGCTTTTAATGTAACTGTTGTTTGTGTCGTGTAAGAACATTACATCATAATTTTTTCATAATTACACATCAAAGTCTAGAAAAGATAGTTTTTTCCTTAGTACACGCTGTCTGACTTAGAGAAATACGATAATTCTGGCAGAAAAATCTGTTCTCTTATATTCACACTAAAATCAACTTTGGGAAACATTGAAAATTTTCACAATATTAAAAGAATACTTTTGAAATATTGTCTACGTATCTAACAGTTGTTTTGGCGAGTTTGTTATTACTTTGCTTATGCAAAAACAGAAAAACTTATATTTATCCATGCAGTTATATTATTACACATTATTAGTCTGTGAAGATAGCAGGATTCTATGTTGATAACAGTTCGGTACACATTCTAAGGTGTTGGAGTATCGAAAACAAGGTAGCCGTACCTGTACATTATTCAGAATGGGAATATTAATTGATACATTTGTAAATTAATTAATATTTCACCGGCGTACACCACTAAACCTAGTACATTTCAACTATACGTGTCATGGACACAGGTGATGAATTTTCCAGCTGTTATCGCTAAATACTTCACCGAGCGAGGTAGCGCAATCGTTAACACGTTGGTCCACTTAAAAAGACTTTATTTCATACATTCATGACAAACACTGTTCAACTTTTACACATGTTATTTTCCCAAACGAGAAAATTTTGGCCCCATAATATTTGCTTAATCACATGTAAAAGTCACAAAATTGTCGTTGTAGCGTCGTCAAAACTGAACAAAGTATTAACTTGCAGAAACAAGATAATTCAGATTGGTACTATATGCTATGAGCTACTTCAATACACCTTTGCGATTACAAAGCAGTGTATTTTTGTATTTTTTTATTATTGCTGAAAATGAGTGCATTATTACAATGTTTTTAGTTGTGGCTGTAATTGAAATTTTCTAGTCCGACTTAAAGGTGCAATCGTGGATCCTCGACAGTAATTTTTGTCTTATTTAGATGTGTACTGTCTCTTTCTAAATTGTTGCATTCTTGTATCTGTACAAAACTGTACGTTTCAACTAAGGGAAGATGCATTCCCGTAACGGTGCTCTCTTTTAAACAATGGTGGCCTTGTACTTCATCCTACTATAAGACACAATTATCTAGATGTCCTGTATATCGTTCGAATCTACTTACGAAGCTAGTTTACTTCGAGTGAGAAAATAAATACAATCGGAATTCGTTCTGAGTTTATATAGCCGCTAAGTATTCTGAACAGTAAGATTTTAAATTACACGTGACCTGCACACGCGTATAAGATACTAAATGTACAATTTTTTGTCCAAGTTAAGCTCTATTTACATATGACCGTGTCCACGGGCGTGACCATGGCAGTGGACTTGTACGTGTCCGAACTTCGTGGTTAGATTCGCCCTCGCTGTTCACAATTATTATGTCCCAAGCTGGTCCAAAATTGTGATTAATTGATATTTCCTCCAGCTACTTTACTTTTTCCGTGTTCAGTTTCAATGTTTCCAATCTTATACCTAGTTACGAATGCCCGCGAAATTAGTTGAAATTTCTTCTGTCTTAGGACACAACACCAGACAAAAGTTAAGACGACTGGTGAATATTTGTCTTAGGACCAAGCTTGTCCTAAAACACTGTAACTTCGGACATCGATGTGACGTCACAGTCACGTGCGCCAGTCAGCGCATTCTTGTCCTATGACACAACTTCGGACATCGCAACTGTGGATAGTCCTTTAAACGTGTTGGTGTCAGACACGTCCCAAACCGGCCAAGGACGGATTCGCTTCTGTATGCTCGGTTGGTGTGCGGCAAAGCCTCCAGGATTCCAGTGCCGCCTCGTTAGCAGCAGTGCTGGGTCCATTGTTTACCTCTCCGACGATAAACAGCTGGCGTGCGGGCCGAGCAAGCACTTGCCACGCCGCGGGCGGCCGACAGCAAACCACATCCCCTCCTCCCTCCTATCACGACCCCTTGTTTTCAATAACCACCCTCGAATGCAACCCCATTCCCTTTGCTCCGCCCTCCTTCCTTCGCTACGCCTAGAGCTGCGGGGCAGAGGAAACAACTCAGCGACACCCACGTATACGATATCCACGGTGAAATAATCACTTATTAAATACTGGTTATTTTAACACGTTTTTATTATCTTGCTTTGTTTTCTGTCAGTTCGGTACACACTGATAAAATATAGTACCGAAAGAATGTATAATATATAATTATTATCTAGTTTTCTTGTATGTCAGGTACAAATTTTGCAGTCGATTTTAAACTAATTTCCGGATGAGCTAGAGACTTGAAACTTCAAACGTATATCAAAAATTATTGCGAAATCTCACAAACATAAAACTAAATTGCATAAAATAATTATTTAAGTAAAAAAAAAATATGTATCGTGTTTTTCAAACGATGTAGAACTATACAATAATTCGTCCCACGAAACAAGTTTTGACATAAAAAAATGCGTTCCCATGCAATTCATAATAGAAGTGTGTTCAGAGTATCTCCCGTTGATAAAACACGCACAACAGTTCATATCATTTGCAGTGCGATAAAATTGTGGATGGCTAGGTTAACTATTAATGCATCTATAATAGTAAGAAGTGCAGTTGAGAAAAAATACACAATAGTTCATGCATCTACTATGTATTGCATGCACCCCGTGTTATTTCCGTTTTACAGTTTACAAGTAATTGCATAGGATAACTATTTCATACTTGAGAGAGTGTTTTAATAACGTGGTACTGAATATCACCAAGATTTTCTTAATTTAAAATAATTTTTCCGTAAGCTAATTTGTATATTTTGAACATTTGTTGACATTAACACGTTAACTAATAAGAATTTTAACGCACAACAAAATTATTACTGACGCTGTAATAATATTTATTTTTATTTCTGATGCTTCACCTATGCTTGCGTACTGAGGAGTTATGCAACACTACCGACTGCAGCGCGTAGTGAAAACCCTAGATCCGTCAAAGGCTGCGATGCCATTGGTCGATGGTATATGGGCGTAGTGCATGCGCTGTATAATCTCGATCCAACGGCATGAAGCGGGTGCCAAGGCGCTTATATTTTGCATAGGAAATTATGTGCTAAAACATACCGTTTCCCCGAAACGAAGAAAACAACATGATATAATTTTTTATTCTCTACCACGTTTATTACGCATTGCAAGTTGATTTCCTTATGGGTCCACTTACAAAAAAGACCTGATGTGATCAGAGACTTCTACACAAACATGGCACTTGTGCATCAAGTTCTGGTACACGTGGTCACCAGCATCTGGAAGTCCAAGGATACGCTGCAGACGTAACCCGCTCCTGCAGGTCTTCCTTTGATTGGTCAAGTGTCTCATAAATCAAGCCCTTCACGTGGCACCACAAAAGTAAGTCTAGCGGAGGCAAGTCGGCCATATTCAGGTTGTTCGAGAAGTACTGATCGTAAATCACACATGTGGGGGATATGGCGAAAATAAATTAATCGGCTGAAGATTTTACCAACATTGCCTTCCTAATGGCTATTCATTTTGTCTGTGTATGCGGTTTGCGCTGTACTCCTTGCCGTTTTTTTTCTCATTCCCCACTAACAGCTTGTTTGTGTTGGTTTAAATTAGTTTAAATTAGTTTAAAAACGAAAAAAAAAAAAATGCTTTGCTGGGCTTCAAGGTTGGTATTGTTAGATTAACTACAATAACAATAAATACGCGGCACTACACCGCGATTCGCGACTGCGCCAATAGCATGGTAGTCTCATCTACTACTTTCATACTCTTTGGAGAGCCCACACCCTTTCGTGAGTGAGTGAGAAATGTTTCGGTCAGCGCTCAACATCGAGGTCTTGAGAGATGGTGAGGGGTGACATGAGGTGAGTATGGAGTAATGCCGGAAGGAAAGGGGCGGGGGAAACGGGAGATCCCCGAGAAAACCCGCCGACCAGCGGCATCGTCCGGCACGATTCCCACATGCGAAAATCCGGGGACCGACCCCGCCGGGAATCGAACCCGAATAATGTTGGTCGAAGGCGAATGGTCTGACCATTCGGCCACCGCGGCCCCACAACCTCTCGAAAAAGAAACATTATTTGTTAGTACAGGCCTACCAATTTGCAGAGGGAAAAACATAAATGTGAACATTTGAATTCCGCGTACTACGAGGCTCGACCAGTGGCTGACAGGATGAAAGATTGCAGCCGAATGGATGACAAAACATCTGAAATTAATTAATGTGACGGGTTTTCGGTGCAAGAGACTTACGTGTGTCAAACAAGCTGCCACATCTGCGAATGTGCACAGCGGCATGCTGTTAATGTTCGACAAATCGATTATCTTAATACCGCACACATTAAACCAGTCATCAGCTGTCAACACTAAACCAATCCTATAAAGATCAACATGTCAACGTACCGCGATCAAAAGGTCAATGTACTTCACACGGCGCAGTGGGCATGAAACGTTCACACCATCAAAACTTAACCAAACATGCGCCATTCATCGCTCGGCTATCAGAGCAGTGGTGCCATTACGTAATTTAAATGCAGTATATATAATCATGACTTTTGCTGTAGATAAGCATTTTAAATTATTTGATACACATTTCACTTATTTAAAAATTTTAGCTCACCGAAGTTTTATATATACAGTACACACATACATAAATACTACATACATCCACATACAAACATACATACATCCACATACAAACATACATACACATACAAACATACATACATATTATACATACATATACACTCTCTCTCACACATTTTTAAAATAACTTTTTTCAGCGATAGTAAGTTAAAAAATTTAATATTTTACCCCATTCTACGATTTCAGAAATTTTAACCCATGACTTATATTTGATTAACTGAACATATAATTAATTATTTTATAATTTATATGTAAATTTTCCTTTAAATTTTATCTTCTTACTAACACATGTCTAAATGAATTCACTAACCAAAATTATTAATTTTAAACGAAATCTCATCCTGCCACAAAATATAGCAAATGTGCATTGAATTAGTTGCGTATTAAATGTGTAGTATTCAAACTGAATTTTAGTTGGACCAAAATACAAAATATGCCTCGAGTCAAATACATTACACCTGCAATGTTTTAATTTCAAAATTTATATTATTTTGTGTCGGTTACGTAAATAAAGGCATTAGCGAAAATTAATTTACAATATTTAACATATGAAAGAGTTAATTTTGCAATTTCGACCACGTCATAAAAAAGAACAAAGCTGCTTGATAATTAGATATCATACAGGAAGTGATTTAACGTATGCAATCAATGGGTTCAGCTCACGTTCTGAACGCATGCAAAATCCAAGTGACTATTTAAAACACTAGAGTTTAAATGTCGATTTACCCAGCTCGTGTAATATTCGGATATAAGCTTAGGAACAGTGGCGGCTCGAGGGTTGTTGGCTGGGAGGGCACAAGTTGCCGAGAACTGTACACTTCCGTGAACGCTCTGCCGTGTACCAATGACCCGTGAAATTTCTACTCGCTACTTACTGTGTTGTGACCAGTCAGTAACAATTTGCATCTACATATAGGTCATTCGGGATAAAGTGAGCACTAAAAATTAAACGTATGGAAAATATCACCAGCCGTTACTGCACATAATTCAACATTAACTATAGTTGCCTTACTGCTTGTATGGTTGGCAACGAAATTACGCAATATAGTCCGGTGTGTTTTCCTATTTAAATACAACAAAACTGAAACATAATAAACCGTACTCGACAGGATTGTATTTTATATAATTAGTAAACTTATTTTTATTAAACTGTATCGATCAATATCGACTGCACAATTTATCTCACACGCGCAAACATTAAGTGACGTGTCCAGAGAGGTTAGATATGTCCCGTCGTTAGCCGTTACGCGCGGAAAGATACGAACTGGGCTTAAAATAGAACTTTAGTGCTCACTTTATGCCGAACCACCTATACCAGCGTGTTAGTGTTTGTAGCGTCAACTAGCGCACATCCATATACAGTTCTATGCAACTTGTGCCCTCCCTGGCAACAATCTACGAGCCGCCACTGCCCAAGAAATACAATGGACAAAAAGTTACAGTTATCTTTTGCGAATTAAATTGTTGTAGAAATAACTGACTGAATAGCGATAGTACCTTTAGAAATACTTATCATAGATACAGAATGTTCAGAAACGGTCGTATAATAATCACATCGCGCTATTCCTGAGCTTAACTAGGGACGAATATGTCGGTGGCAAAATGTTGTACAGTGTCATTTTCGCGCACAATGCGGCAACATCGCACGGAGAAATTTCCCTCTTGCGCTACACGTCCACGTGTTATGTTACGGCGAGTAAACATAGAATTATGTTTGTTTGTTTTTTTTTTTCTCCTACAGAATATATTTTAAGGTACTGGTACTCTACCGAAGTAAATTTTTGTTTGCGCTTCGGCGAAGTGTGGACACACATGGGACAGTTTCGTAAAAAAAAAAGTATTTAATAATCAATATCTTCAACCGACATCCTGTAAAAAGGCATCTTCGACATAAAGCAGACAAACGGGGTGTTTAACCGGAACAACCAAGGAAAAAAAAAAAACAGTACAGACCAAAGTGGTCGGAAGAACATAAACAAGTTTAAGAATGAAAGCCATTTGAAACAATGGAAGAACCGAAAGAAATTTTGATCGAGTCATTTGCCTAACGTTTTCCGTTTATTGGGAGAGTTTGCCAATTAATAATAATAATAATAATAATAATAAATGTTTAGTACACTGCAACCAACATATCTGAAACATGTGGTATGCAGCGGCCTTAGTATTGCCTTAAATAAGATTGACTTAAAAGGAGGTGACTTTGCCGTTAACAGATTACAACCCACATTGCATGCCCGATATATCTCCTTATCCTTGACCAAAGCATCGCTATTTCCACTCCTCTTCCGTACTATTGCCCGCCAATCCTCCTTCCCAACAAACGCGCGGTGCTGTGGGCGGGAAAGGGGATGTCCCCACCCCATGCCCTCACCGTCCTACCGACAACCTAATTTCTCGTTCAAATATTGAACGTTGACCATTTCGGTAGATGCAAT
Source organism: Medauroidea extradentata (assembly GCA_003012365.1). Lineage (NCBI taxonomy): Eukaryota > Metazoa > Arthropoda > Insecta > Phasmatodea > Phasmatidae > Medauroidea > Medauroidea extradentata. The sequence goes on along the minus strand of PNEQ01127483.1, from coordinate 62,459 downwards.
CAGCAGACGCAGAGGCTAGTTTGCGCGGTTCGCATTATCGAAGTTGCACAATTATTGCGGAGCGAAATTCCTGCGAGGCGTCTTTTCAAGCAGGACTCACGAGCAAGCAAATTCTGCCTCCAGCATTTTCTGACTTGAGGGTCGAGGGACAACAAATAAAACTGATGGTAACGGAAACAAAGCAAAAGTTTTGTCAGTTCAGTTCTTTTCCTGCTTTCTGAGAATTTGCGGGTGCGCCGTTCTGAATTTTAACAAACGAGATCTAATATTTCATGTCATCTTTGAATAATTTTTCAATTGGCGGTGTATAACAAACTGAAGTGTTTTATTTAGTAAACACAAATGCTAACGACATTTTTCTGAGTCGCAAAAAAACCCACAGTTAAATAAAATCCAAGCAACAAGAAATATAGTAGGTAACAAACAAAGGAAGGAGAAATGTCTGTAGACGAACATACAAGGCGTTCCGAAGTACAAATATAGTCGTCAAACTACTCTTCCCCCCCCCCCCCCCCCAAAAAAAAAATTAAACAAAAAAAAGTCAATACAAAAAATGTTTTTAGCAAAAAATAATCCCGATTTTTAAAAAAATCTAATCTAAAAAAATGCACTGAAAAGTAAAAAATAATTACGTTAATTTTAGACTACTGAGTATATAATAAATTTGTTAGGACAGTAATATACCATCATTTTTATTTTTGGGGTCGGTGCCAGCCAAACTTTAATAAATTTTTCGAAATCGCATCGCGGAAGGCTTGTCTTAACGTCTCATCGACAGAGAGGTAATTACAAACAGAATCAAATGTCAGACACAAATCTAACACGAGTCCACCCGACCACGAGCTCTGTGTGCTTTATTACTGGACTATAGGCTGATCACTTTAAACTGAGAACTCCGTAGAATTTGTAATTTAATAAAAAATATGTTTTATTAGGTCAACAGATGTTAACAATTGAGAGTGTTGTAACGTTTACACTGGTTTTTAGTTACATGGAAGTTTTCATATTAAAAATAGTAAATATAACTGCAAAACAGCAGAAAGAAAACTTTATGCAGTGATCACTTTGTCGTGAACGGCCTATATCAAGCTAGGTCATCTATCAAGATATGATGAAGTGCTCCAAATGTTAGACAGCACATTTGGAGTAAGGCCCAGGTAGTTGACTGTGATTGTAAAGCTTTTGAGAGTCACCAACATCTCTCTGATTGGATATTTGTAAACCATATTTTTATGAAAAAATTCTACCATAGACACGCGGTTTCAAAAATGTCCCGAAAAAAAAAAATTTAGACTGGACTTAGTTGCTTGGACATATCCATTGCGATCACTGAAAAATATTTTGATAAAATGGACCCTACAAAATTTTTTGTAGTGACCATAAAAAAATTTTGCTTCTCCCAATAGTTTTGCAGTGACTACAAAAAAATTTTGAAATCACTAGAAAAAAAATTTGGTAAGGTCCATTTTAACAAAATATTTTGCAGTGACTAATAAGTATTTTTTTTCAGTGCGAATGACTGTCGAAGAAAACTAATGACAGTCATTTATTTCGCAATGCAGTATGTCCAAGCAACTAAATCCAGTCATGCACTCCCATTGCACCGTTCTTTCAAAGATCAAAATTAAAAATTAATTTTATTGTGTTCAATATGTCGGAGTTGTGAAATATTAGTGCTTCAATGTATTGATAATTTTATAAGATAACACCAATTATCAAGGCGGCCGGGAGTATTCTCTTAAATTTTTGTGTGCTTTACCGTTCACGACAGCGTACGAAAACTAATTGACTCCCGCAAATTTCAACTTGCTGATTTAGCGATTGACTGGTGCCAAACATTTTGAGAGTATTTAGGACAATATTTGACTCTATTGTTCTTATTTTTGATGGTAAAAGGCGGGATCCATTCTACGTTTTACAGTTAATTTCCGAAAGAACATTCATAATAATTATTGAATGTTGAAATGTTCAGTATGTGGCTGGTTCCGAGGAGCTTATAAATGTCCCTCATATTCGTCAACATTAAAATATTTACCAGTCGCTTTCCATCTTCTGAGCGTGCTTTCCACCAAAGCTTGGATGCACATAAATTCATTTCTGTGCAACCTGACTGCGGTCCCTTTTCATAAATTTTCGTTACGCAAGGCCTACGGAGTTCCTCGTGAACGTATTATCCGAGAAATCTAACGTGACATATCCACATTAATATTAATATAAGCCGAATTTTCTATTACCTGCCCTTCTTTCAAAAAGAACTGAAAAATAAACAACTCCTGAAATATTTCCGCTATTTCCGAATAACTGTTAAAATATTTTGACAAAAGTCATGATCAAACGGAGATAAACAGTCACTGAGAATAATTGTATATGTGATTATTTAGTTTCATTTCTCTTCGTGTGTACACGACTGGGCGTCTGTTTTATGTAGTAAGAAAGTATGTTCAATCCAAGTATCTTTTTTATACAAACGTAATTCCTGTACCAATTTGTACAGTATAATTTCATATCATTCCTAACGTAATCAAGAGGAATTAAAGTTATATCGTTGAAGAATTTAAAAAGTATTTTTCACTGAAAAACTTTTGCGATCACTCTACCGAAATTTATAAAGGAAGTTGCACATCACTGTAAACTTAAAATTTACCAGTCAATATTTTATTTAGAATATTAAAATTTGCACGCAAAATCCTCATTAAAATACTTTTTCGGTGTTGAAGTCAATCGCAAATGATATTTAATAACTGTTGATCGGAAGTTCAAAAATGCAGAAAATTAGTGTATTTTGATGTGTTATCACTGAAATTTTACCGTTTCTTAGAGGATTTTTCCAGGGATGTATTGATTCAATTCCAACTTGCCTATCGTAAAAATGACTAAAAATCATCTTTATCTAATAGATAATTCAAACATAAACATGTTATTTTACGCTCTATGTTATAGCTCTAATATCTCAGTATGTTGACTAAATGAATGTACAATTTTATGCGATATTTTGAAAAATCTGAAAATAAAACACGTTTTAGTAGCCGTTACATAACTTCGAATGTAACACATTTTCCCGTGGAAGTTTTTTAAGTGATACGAGAAGCGTAAATAGTAATGTGTTATATGTTTATATGATTATGCTTTGAAGCGTAAATATACGAACTGTGTTTACTTTTGCGGGCGGTGGCAAGAGAAGTTACCTACTCCCACAACTGAATAATCTAATTTATTGTAGCTATATATCAGCTGAAACGATGTGGCCGCAAGTGCCTACACTCGAGTTCTAGCAGAAAATAGTACAGACCGTATGAAATATAGCTGTAATAAAAGCTTTATTGTCGGAGCATTTGTTACGATGATTTATTGTTATGCAAAGATTAAAATGGATAGGATTATACAATCGGCATGAATTCAAACAGCAGCGTGTGAAGGAAGTTACGCGTCTTGTCAAAAATCTCTGAACGGTTTCGGTGGCCCCAACAATTATGTTTAAAACGTTCTTAAAGACAGTTTATGGCAAATGTTGAGGAATTCAAGACTCTTTCGAAAATGCTAATGCTTGTTAAAAATAATAATATTTTGATTAATGTCCCTCGCTTAACTCACTACTTGTGGTAACGAATTGCCTTGATAAATAAAAAAAAAGTCTAAAGGCGCTGCCACGCTGTCAAATTGTTTTCTCTAACAATATTTTACAATAAAGTTGGAAGACGAATATTTGACGCAATGTAGTTGTCAAATTCTTCCGTCAAATATAGTTGGCCGGCTACTATCAAATATGTTTGAAGATATGTCACAAAATCTAATTTTGCTGGAGCTCGTAACCTATATGTTTGGTTGCTTTAGAATAAATCTAAAATTTTTGTACACATTATTTCAATTGAGCATTCAGTATATAAATGATGCAAAATAAATACGTTGGCAGGAAATCCTCAAGAAAGAACAATTCAATATTTCGAATATTAATCTTCATTTTTTATTTGTAGATTTGTTTATTTTAATCACAAATGCACGGACTCAGTAAGCCTACATTTCAAATATTAGCATGATATTTTTTAAAGTAAACAGTACTAACAACTCGTTGATTAACTGAAATTACATTGCATTGCTTTGTCTTTATCTAAACTTACAGTAATATTATCGATCCAACTCAACATGGTGCACGAATGAAGGTTACGGTATTTCAGTTTACAAAGGGCGTGATTGTCATTGACCAAGACATTTATGAACTCGCCCGATTCGCAAATATTGGATGAAAACGAAAGTCATCAAACTTCCTCCAACAAATATGGCCGCGATAGTGAAGTTTGTGTGTCATCACTACCATCCGACGTTATTTAAACAACTTTATAAGAAAAGATTTAAAGGTAAAATATGACAGTGTGATAGGGCATTAACATTGGCGAAGTGTGAAATGTTCGACGCCAAGCGGTGCTACGAGATGAATACACGCAACCCTCAGTTGTTTGTGAAACCATTATACTAGAAGGGAGAGATACACTGCACAGCGAGTAGTGTGTATATACAAATACTTCAGTAGTATGGAAAGGTACTATGTAGAGCGGACGACTGAAAAACCCAATCGTCAACAAAATCTTAACTACATTTCAAAATTCTATGAGATTGTTTTACCGAGAAGGTATTTTATCAGCGGACGTTTACTTGTGTGTGTGTGTGTATGTATATATATATAATCACTATGGGGTAGTATGCTTTACTTTCGAGTAAAAAATTAAAAACGGTACTTAGAAAAAGAAGTGCTTCAAACCACAAAATATACAAAAATGTAAAACTGTAATTTTTATAATTTTTATATGATAGTATCTAGGCCTCTATAAGAAACGAATTTAAAAAATACTCGCGTTTTCATTTGTATGTTAACATTCGTAAACCTCTTTTGGATAGTAAAATTATTTTCAAATAAAAACGCGAGTATTTATGAAATTCTGTTATTACAGAGCTAGATATTAACATATTAAAAATTATAAAAATTACAACTTTACCATTTTTGTAGATCGCCCTCGTTTTTCTGAAAACAGTTTTTAATTTTTTGCTCGAAAGTAAAGCATATTACCGCACAGTGTTATATAAATAAACGTCTGCTGATAAAATATCTACTTTGAAAAAAAAAAAAAAAAGCTTGTAACGGAAGCCTCCTGTAGACTGCCGGCCGGCTACTCACATGTGTCTCTGAGCACGACCGTCGCTCATGCAACTCTCCGCAGGCGCGGAACAACTCACTCAATCGTCAAAGTCTCACCCTGGCGGCCAACACGTCAACTATCACAGTGTTACCAACTGAAGAAACACAAAAGTCCCACTAAAGAATTTCGTACCGTGTCCATCAAATATCGAGACGTTAGCACCGTCTCAAGCTCATCGAATTTTGATGAGTAGTTCAGCTTTATTGACAATTGAGTATTCCAGTCGTCTGGTCGACCTCGTACCTCCATACCACTTAAATAACAAGAAGTGACCAGCATAACTGATAAGCCTACTTTCCTTAACTGGGTGCAAGTAAACCTGACAGTTAAAATCCTTTATGTAATCTAAGAATATCAATTAATAATATTGGTTTTAAAGTATGATGCACGAAATATACTAAAGATAAGTCAGCTTTCTAAGTAATATGCGAGTACTCAGTTGAGTAAAATTGGGAAAAACATTTTCTGAGACGTATTTCTATCATAAAGATAAAAAATAACAGTCGCCGTTTTCGGAATATTACAAAACGAAGAACGAGATATGTAAATGTCAAGGCAGCTTTGTATGTAGTATGTGTACCAAGTTCGATAAAATTTCTGAAAATATTTCATTAGAAAAGTCATAATAGGCAAAAAAAATTAAAATGGCTACCGTTATAAAATTATAAACACAGAATGAAAGAAATACACTAAAGTAGAATCACCTTTGTATGCAGTTTATGTGTATGGAAATGGCCGTCATTTTTAATATAACCACGGGGTGAACGAAATATACAAAAGTCAAGTCAGATTTGTATGCAGTATACGTGCATCAAGTTTGGTGAAATTCTGAAAAATATTTCCTAAGGTATGTTACACTATGTTAAAAATATAAAAAATGGCAGCTATTTCGTAATTATGAACACAGGGAGGATAAAATATACAAAAGTTAAGTCAGCTTAGTATGTAGTATGTGTGTACCAAATTAGCTAAAATTCCACTTTACAGTTTTTTAGATATCAGCTTGATCGAAAAGGTTCAAATGGCCGCCATTTTGAAAACATAAATAGGGCGTAAACGAAATATATAGAAGTCAAGTCAGATTATAAAGTATTGCATGTTAACACAGTCATGATATTCGGTCCACTGGTTCAACACACACGGACACACACACAGACAGAAAGGTGATCTCATTAGCGTACTTTTTTCTTCGGAAAGTATGCCAATAAACCTATGTCTGCAGCACAGCTGCCGCGTGCCAATATAAAGTGTATTGTCGGATCAAATGCCACTTTCCTTTGAACACAACTACGCTTCGCCATGCCGAACATAAACGAAATAAGTAAGTAAAATAAAGCATACATAATGGCACAATTTAAAATTTGGTCAACTAACGTAATCTGGTTTTAAAGTGTGTGTGCCATTACAATGGCGCATGTCCACAATAGTAAAGTACGTTATTCTGTCCCATTGCAACAAACGTTCAATGACATTATTAATTGAGTTATTCATAGTTGAAATTAAAGTGCTTAGTGTTTAATACTTGTAAAATACATCAACCCAACTAAAAATGAACACGGCGGTACTGCATAATGTTTTATGCTGACTATATCTACAACTACTACTCGACCACGACAAGTAGTCCTCCCGTGAGAGGAAGAAGCGTGGCGCTAGTAGTAGGCAGACACGTCACAGGGAGGGGAAATGTACTGCGCCTAACATGAGTTCATGGAACACAGTCAGTGGAGACGTAGCGCGGCGAAAACCGAGACAACTACCTGTGACGCAGTATTATGGCCGGTGCTGTGGTGCGCCAAACCAGTTGCGCGCGGTTGTTTAGGACAACACAGCGGTAGTTCGCTCTTCTTCCGCGGGACTAAAGTTGTGGTCGAGTAGAATAAGTGTGGTAACATAAGGAAACATTGGACCGTTTCCTAAAACGTATAGGAACACATGTTTGAAACACAATTTTACCATACCTAGTTTCTTAACACACCTACTGTACACCTCAGTGCGGAAAATTTACAAATAATGTTCTAAATTGAACCGTGCAGCATGTTTTCATTTTGCCTGCGTACGAATAGCATTTAACAATGTTGTCGTGTCAGAATGGTTGTTTCTATCTTCTATATTCTTGTATAATGCTCGTTTCATCTAAGTAGTAACAGTCACAACGGACATTGTCACATTCATTTTTTAAGAAGGAAAATTCCGCTGCAGGTTATCGTAACTACCAAGGGGACACGCAGTATTTATTTACCTTTATTACTACTTCATCAAATGATAGGTGTTGTGCTGAATATCTGATAGAGATCATACATTGTTAGAACACCCTAAGTGCATTGATCTACACAATTGAGGGCTTGCACCTTAGTTTGCAGTGATTTCGAAAATATTTGTTTTGCTACGTAATACTCATATTAAAATTTTGCTCCACAGTTTTTAATCTAATATGTTACAATTTTCAGCTGAATATTTTTGTAACAATGCACTGAACGGTTTTTTAGATTTCGTCACACAAAGTACAGCGAGTTTTGTCGTAAAAAAAAAAAAAAACAAAATAAAGCAAAATATTTTTTTGCTGACGATTGATACATTATTTTTAAAAACACATCCACAGTACTGCGGATCGTGTGACTGCACATTGTTTCACATTTTTTCAAAACTTTCGGTAAAAAATATTTAGTTATTGGCACCAGTCTGAAAAAAAAAAGTTAAGGAACAAGCCCTTAAGGTATGAGACATCAGCGAGGGGTATATGCAGTTATTGGTGATTCAGTCAGGTTCGTGTGTGTGTATGTATGTATCGTATGAAGAGGGTACCCCAGATCCAAGGGGGTACAAAACTAAATGCAGACTGGACGGCCATAAGAATCTGCATACCTTGAAGAATGACATGGAAATAGATCCTACAAAGGAGATACGTCGTAATCAAAGAGTTTAGGAAAACGGGAGATCCCAACGAATTTCCGCCGACAATATGCATTGTCCGGTACGATTCCCACATGCGAAAATCTGGGGACGCCTTGTGGGGAGGTGAGTGCGTTGCCCACTGTTCCAACCGCAGCCCACTTGTGAATGATAATGCGCGTCTACACAGAGCTGGGCTGGTGGACGACATGCTTGCTACACAAGGAGGGTGTTGAATGTGTGCCGTGGCCAGTTCGCTCTCCTGACTAACTCTAGCGAGCACGTCCGGATGCATTACCATTGATCATCTAATTGCGTGTATACTACGCTGGTGTGCTGCACTATTGACTGTTCATTGACACTTGCTGTAGTGTTCGTGTGTTATTTGTTCTCTTGTACTACTGGTGTCCTATCCTGTCCTTTGCCAATAACATAGCATATCATAAATCAATTTTTTTCTCTTGTGCTAATGAAATTATTTCGGTGTGACCCTCTGATTAGCTTTGACCGATCACCTAACTGTATTGTATCTCCAGAGAGAGGGTATCCGTAAGAACTGCTCACTCCATAGCGCTAAGCTCATGATCTTACACTGCACATGCAAATATTTTATATAGTTATTTACACGGTGAAACCACTTCAACTATATTCATGACCACGTTCTACTTTTGTTCGTCCTCGTCCTACCCTTCCCTCCTTCCGCCGCCCCATAAATTGTCGAATTTTGAAAAATCAAGAACAGACTTTTTAAGTATTCACGTAAGCTTCATTATTATTCAAAAGTCATCTCACTATCTCAACAGGTTTAAGAGATAAAAAAATATTTTAAACTCCATTTTTATTTTTTTTAATGCTCTTAGAGGTTGAATTACAAAAAATTCCGGAAATCACGTTTTAGGTATATAAGTTAATTTCTTTATCAAATTAAAATAACTTCAATATAACAACGGGTTTACAGTTTTCGAGGGTTTTCGAGGGTTTTCATCCCCTTAATTTTTTAGTTTCAAAAAATCTAAAAATTACGAAATATGATTCAGATGTAACCATCATTCTAAGGTAAAATTCACCTCGAAATCTGAACGTCTTTATGCGCTATTGAGGATTCATTGAAAACACATTTAATCCCTTTTCATCCCAGTATTTATTTATTTATTTTCAAAATTCGAAGAATTCCTCCTCATTAGGTGTCTACAGCGTGAGGTAGCCACATTGAAAAGTTCATGTCTCTAGGTCTAGCAGTTTGGGCTGTGCGTTGAGTGAGTGAGTGAGGCACTTCATTTTACATAAAAAGAGACACGTCCGTTCCCAAACAGGTATACATACCAATATGACGACAAAAATTAACAACTTTAAATATTTCTCCGTGGTTGTACCTACTTTCGGGATGTCTGCAACACTTCTCGCACTGTTAAATTTTTAAAAAATTATGAAATTGCTTTTTAGGTAGTTGCATTAGCTTTATTCCTATTGATAAATCTCGATATTTCAACAAATTTAAGTGATACGGAGGATTAATAGAAATCGAAAAATTACGACAATCGGAAATTTTATAAGCTTCATTCTTAGGTAAAGTTCATCACTAACAAGAGCTATCAAGAATTCTTTAAAAACACTTTTCCCCCCTTGACACCTCCGTAATTTTCAATTTTTGAAAAATACCTTCTTAGTGGTGCCTAAGGCGTAGGGAAAGCGACCCTCAAAATTTCGTGTCTATGAGTCCGCAGTTTGGGCTGTTTGTTGAATGAGTGAATGAGTGGGGCACATAGTTTCATTTATAAAAGTAATTAGAAGTTTCTGATATTGAGATTTAATTTAAAAAAATGTAAATTTTCAAATATTATATATCTACCACTTCGTCCTTTTAGCTACATTGTCCGATAACTCTTCTCTGTGGATTAGTCCAAGGTTCGTTCGTGTCGTTAAACACGTACTTATAGACTATTCACGCTTCAATTTTCCGTTCAGCCATTTTGTAATCATCTTAAATATATTTGATCTAAGAACATCCCTGGAACAAAAAACCTGTGTAAACATTTCCCCAATCTTGAATCTTAACATACTTGGCCCAAATGAAATACAGTATTGGGAGATTAAAAGTGTTGGGTAGTGCTCGGTTTAAAATGAACAGACTTTTGCTGTTCTTTGACCCAGTGAACTAACTGTGCTTCCTAGTGCTAGAAAACTGAGCAAGTACTTTCCTAAGCGCTCTATCAAATGACCGAGTAGGCACAAGACGTGCACACAAGACGCACGTCGAAGTAAGAGCACCGTTGCTTACGGGCGCGGTCCACAGCAATTTTCAAAACCATGTTTTTATTTTTATTTTTGTACCAGTAATTTTTTTATTGATTTAGACACAAAATAACAAAATTTTCCTCTTACAAAAAATTTTTATCTCGCATAGTTTCTGCGTAGTGGCTCGTTAAAGCCAAAATTTGCATGTTACCGTTTAAAGGACGACACTAAAACCAACTCACTTACCAAACTGAAACATTCACAGTGAATAACGAGGTTGTAGGCTACAAATTCAGCTATTTAAACCACAAAATAAAGAATTTTTGTATTTTAAAAATATTGAATTTTTTAAACTTGTATGTTTAATTCCGGCATTTCTTTTTAAATACAAAAAAAAATATTCTTTGTATGTACATGAAATTGTAGCCTGCGGCGTCTTTATCACCTGTGCATTTTTTCAGTTTGGTATGTCAGTTGTTGATTTTAGTGTAGTCCTTGAAACGGAAACAAGCAAATTATATGCTTTAACAATCCATTACGCGAAAATTATGAGAAATAAAAAAATTTCATAAGAGCCAAATTTAGTCACATTTTTAAAATAAGAAAAAAATATCTGGTACAAATCAAAAATAAAAACAGCGTGATAAAATTGTGGTAGACCGCGCCCTCAATTAACTTTCACAATGTAAGCAGATTGAGCGAACACTATCTTAGCGCCGAAAAAATAACTGGGCAAGGCTTGGCTGGGCCGGAGGGAGGTTGGTTTAGGTGTTGGAAAATTTGAAATTCTTCTCCCCCTCCCTTCCCTTCCACGGCCACCAACATAATTTCCCTCTTTTCAGTGAGCGACTGTTGTCAGTCACGTCCGCATCGCCGTGGCAGACACGTGACAGGCGTCAGATTCCCCACGCGCGAGCAGGCACGCCTACCCTCGCACGCATGCTGGGACAGACGCGTTCGTACCGCAAACACACAGTAACCCTCCCTTCCCCCATACACACTATTCTACACCCTCCTACACAGCCGACACACCCTCTGCAAATACGCCTCGCCCTGTCACACCCCCTAGCTAGGGCAGCCCTCCTGAACAGAAGTGACAGCCGCGGGCCAAACATGAACACCCCGTCCAAGCACTTCATGCTATCGTCCTACTGACACGTTCTACACCAGCTGTTTTGCTGAAGAAGGGGGGAGGGGGAGGGTCAACGCGATGCATTTGTTCCATGCTGCCACAGCCACCCCCCCCCCCCTCAAATCCTGATCTGCAAACCTACGGATTCACAAAACGTAGTTATTCAAATGAGTAAAATTTCCAGCGAGTATCATATAAAAATATTTGCCATTGCAATCCAGAAAATTGTATTTCTTCCACAATAGATACATTCGTATTGTAATGTGCCTCCGGGCCACGGTATATAGATTATTATTGAATTAGACAAATGTTTGTAAATAAGAGTGGGGAGGATCAATGTTATTAATTTTAGGAGATATATAGTTGGTAGTATTACAGAGTGAGAATTTATTTGATTTGATTGTAACTAATATTGGAAGGAATAGGGCTACAGAGTCAGTTCAAGTTGCATTGGGCTCTGTAGGATCTCAGCTTGTCCATTCAATTTATTAAGAAGTAGATTAATGGTAAATATGTAAAATTAGTATTTTGATTACGAGCGGATGAGGGTGGAACTAATCGTTTCCCTTCACCTTAGACCAGGGTTGTCAGCAAAGATAAATGTGGGGCCCAGCAGGAGTGGACGGTAACCGCCCCGCTGAGCCAAGATGGCGGACGGAGAAGTGGGGAGACAGTGTCCCAACTGACAATCACACACAATCACACTTGGCCGTTATGTTTTAAATTTAAGTTATATGTAATAATTAGTCATAAGAAAGGAAAATAGAGTAATCCAAGTGTCAGGAATTTAAATTAATGTATTATGTTTGCTTGAGAAAATAAAAATGACGTCTAATACAGCCGTAATCGCCTAAGTTCAGTGCGGTTCGCAGGGCAGTTTGTAACGAAGCTTCCGATTGGCCGGATCGGAGCTGGGGGAGGGATAGCGTGGCTTGGCTTACTTTCGCGAGCGTTAGTAGAGAGAAGTGTGGCGGTCTCCGGGGCATAAGGACGACGGACGTATCGCGGGGCGCGGGCGTCTGTCCTCCTGGAGAGTGTCATCGTATTGCTCCAGTAAGATTTAATTTGTCGGGAATCGTGGCAATTAAACACGGAATACCGAGCAGTTGCGTACCTCGTCAGTTGTTCTGTGAACTTCCGATCTCAAGTCGAGGGAGACGGTACTTATTATTTATCGTTGCTTTGTCTCTGCCCTGAGCGAGGGAAAATACGGCTGTGATAGACGCGTGACGAACTTATTGAACGTGTTTGTTTTTATTCAGTAAACCCGCTGAGCTAGATCGAGGCAAAGAAAGTGGCTGTTATAGGGGTGGATATTTGTGAACTCAGCGCAGCAAGAAGAGAAAGGCGGCGGTCGCAGTATATGGACAAAATTAATTGCAAAATTTATAGTAATCTGTCTACGTAAATTGAATAATGGGGAATGTTTTATCCCTTAAAGGGTGCAGTGTAAAGTAATTTTTGTCGCCATATGTTTTTATTTTTTATTTGTACCAGACATTTTTTTTTCTTGTTTAAGACGCAAAATGTGACTAAATTTTGCTCTTATAAAAATTTTTATCTCGCATAGTTTTTGCGTAATAGCTCGTTGAAGTCCAAATTTGGAGGTTTCCGTTTTAAGAACGACACTAAAACCAAATCACTTACCGTACTGAAAAAATGCAAAGTGAATAACGATGTTGCAGGCTGAAAGTTCACCTATGTTGAATCCCCAAATACCTACAATATTTTTTTTATTTAAAAAAATATTAAAATATTAAAATTTGTATTATAAATTTCAAGAAAATAGAAAAAGTTTATATCTATTATTTTTTATGTGCGTAAAATTGTAGCCTGTGACGTCTTTATCCAATGTGAATTTTTTCAGTTTGATATGTCGGTTTAATGTAATCTTAAAAACGGAAAAATGCAAATTTTACTCTAACAAGTCAAACTAAGAGAGATAAATAAATTTCGTAAGAGCAAAATTTAGTCACATTTTGTGTGTCAAAAAAAAAAAGAAAAGAAATATCTGGTGCAAATAAAAAATAAAAACATGATGACGAAAATCACTGTACACCGCGCCCTTAAAAACTTAACTTTACAATTTATTTCACCTTACCCTTTCTTAATATACTGTGTACTGAAAAAAAACATAAATTTCTCAGTAATTATATAACTTAACGAACCTACAGGCAGAGCAAACATTTTGTCAACACTTGCTCGACCTTTTCATCTTTCCGCTGAAAAAAAAAATATATGCAATAACATAACGGCTTCATCTGTTATTTTGAATATGGCGGGTAGTCGAAATAAAAGACTGAGCCCGATAAAAAAAACAAGGGAGAAACGTTACTGAATATAACTTAATTTCTAATATTTTATAGAGTACGTCTAAGCATGGTACGCAAGGTTAGAGAATGCAACTCAAGCAGAAAGGAGCCACTTTAATTCAAACAAGTTTTGTAACATTCGAATCAATATATGGATCAATTAGAACAATGGAATCAATTCACTCTGAGAAATAAAAAGAGAGATTTTCCAAACCTAAATTCATAAAGTTAATGAGAACATTTATATATACTGTAAATGTAATGTATGGATTTCGACGTTACCAGTAGCTGCCTTTTCTAAATCGTTGGCGGCGAATTGCCGTGTAGTACCAGTATAGTGTTTCTAAGAAAAATTGAATTCGACACATTTGTATTTAATATAAATAATAAACTTATTTATCAAACTTTTTAGTTTCCTATCGAATGCACAATTTAACTTCCACGCGCAAATATCAAGCTACATGTCCAGAGGGGTTAGTCGTTTTCCGTTTCCAGCCTGAGTGTGCGCGTTCATTTTATCTGCAATAAGTGCCACATAGTTCATAGTTTCACCAAGAGATAGCGTCAACAAGCTTCGCTACTGAAATAAGTTTACTCAACGTTTCATACACTGCACGATGAAAAGTGTAAATTTTACCAAACACGGAGAAATATCAATATAAGTTGTGTATACAATAATTGTATAAAGTTATGGATATTCTCTATTAGTTGTTATGTTTTATAACTACCAAACATTTTGTTTAGAATTGTTATAAAATAGCTCATATATCCCGAATTCTGTTGCTGTTCCTTGATTGTACAAGGAAAAATTTTAAAAGATTTGTGTATGTGGTTTTATTAGTGGCAGTATCGGTTTTGTTCTTGAATGTAATGTTGAACAACCTAAACGCATTCATTTATGTGTTTCGCAAACTGTAATCGAACATCATGGCTTATAGACAAGAACACGAAACTTTTTTTTTTAATTTAAGGAGATATTAACATATGTTTATAGTTTCCGAAATGTTTGTTTAATCGTACATTGTATTCGTGATGATACGGAACTGAAGACATGCGTGGTATTACTTTACGAGCAAGACATTTGTCGAGATATTATTCGCAAACGTTTTCAAGACATTACCGTCGCTTGCCAATGCTACAGTATTGCGTCTCCATTTAGACGAGCTGAACTTTTCTATAAACGTTTCACATTCGAACTTGTCGACATTTTTTTCTATGCATCATGAACAAGCTATTCGTGAAGAAACGCGCGCCGTACGAGTGAAGTGCCTTTATAATAAATATCAGACGTGTAGAAACCAACCGTATATAGGGCATTCGGAACATTTGAAAAATATCACTATCCGTTACTGCATACAATTCAACATTAACTATAGTTGCCTTAAAGCTCGTATGGTTGGCAGCGAAATTACGCAATATAGTTCTGTGTGCTTTCTTACTTAAATACAACATTATTGATATAAAAGTAACCGAAATCGACAGTATTGTATTTTATATCACTAATAACAATTTTTTTCTACAAACTATATGGATTTATACCGACTGTACAACTTATCTTAGACGCGCAATCATAAAGTGACGTGTCCAGAGAGGTGAGACATTTCCCATCGTTAGCTGTTATGCGCGGAAAGATACTAAATAGCTGAAAATAGAACTTAATCAGGGCTTTTTAAATGTTCACTTTATCCCGAACCGCCTACGAAAGTTACTTCGCCAGGTATTTATAATAACCTGCATTTAACGACGACTGCTACTTAAAGACTTGAGCGTTTAATAAGTACATACCATGCAATAAAAAGCACGTGGCAAAGCTTGCGTTAACACGCAGTGGAAAAACACGAACTGGCCGAAAATAGAAATTCAGCACGGCTTTTTTATGAGGTCTCATTTTATTCCGAACCGCCTGTTACACATACACAATGTTCCATAAGTGCAGGCACAGACCCAGTTAGGGTGATTATTTATGAATAATAAAGTAGAAAATATTTATGACACTTAGTACCTAGGTTTAGGGAGCAACGAACCTTTGAACATAGAGTTTTAAAACCGTATATTATTTAAATATCGGAAATCGAATTATGTAAACACGATACTCTAAAACACTTATTTTAAGGTTTTCAAACCCACATCGAATGCTCGTCAATACCTTCGCAACCGTTACTAAATAACAGAGGTGGCCACCCCATAATTGGATTCAATTTTTGTACCGTCGAAATATTGGAACATTTGAAGATGCTTTATTGAGTAAAGTGACCTTCGTAAAAAATGGTGGTCTCATTGCAACTGTCTTGTTGTGGTTAAAAATGCACGCGAAGCTTTTGACTGCAGCGATAGAGTGCCCGGAGAGAATAGGCAATACTATGTACATGTGTGTTGTGCTCACTGCACAGGTTATGGTGGACAACACTGTAAACAACATTATCCACACTTCAATAAGTTCACTATACCGTCTCAGCAGGTACAAACATAGTGAGGGGATTCTTTATTCAAAATGGGGTAGAAAACATTACGTACGAACAATATCCTACAGTAACTCGTATGGAAGATATACACCCTTACAAATAGACGTTTTAAATGTTTTAATGGAAATTGGTAAGACCTACCAGGCTTTAAAGAAAAATTCTCTGAACGATGTCGTTACTTTACGTTGATCTTAAGCTGCTGCACAAGTACATTGTGGAGTACAAATATTCCCTACATCGGGAACAAAAAAACGAGTGGTATATTCCCACCAATGTGTGTGTAACACACGGGCATTTGTATTGTTTTTCAAAGATGTAATATACATACGTAAAACACGTCACCTTTATGAAACACTTTATTGCGAACTGCTTGAGAGGGACATCATGAGAGAGTGCAATGCAGATGCACTCTTAGTGAATGTAAATAAATGTAAATAAATATAAATAAACATTGCATACCCTGCAAGACATAAAAAATTGCTTGAACAAAAAAAATTATTGGCTTGCATTTTATTTTTAGGAAATACTAAAAACTGTTTAATGGTTTAATTCGCATAAAGAACCTACTTAATATGTTATTTCGTTTGATGTTCTAAGATATTCAGTAAACTGGAAGACAAAATTGCCGCGTCACGTCAATATGGCGTCAAATGAGAAACAATGAATTGAAGCCGTTAAATTATAATATGGGGCCGCTAAGTGCGAGGGGTTAAACCTATCTGCTCCCACTTACGGCGATTCTGGTTCGATCCCCCGTTTGGCCCGAGCCCGGATTTTTCGCATGTGAGAAACGTTGGCCGGCGGATATTCTCGGGGAACTCCCGTTTCCCCCGTTTGTCTCAATTCGTCGCTTTACAGCACTCGTCTCACCTCACCTCATTCATTCTTCTGGCCGGAGGGCGACAGGCATGTCTGGCTTGTCGATCAGCCGGCCCAACCTTCACCACGGCCTTCTCACATTGCGACCCTGTCGGGAGGCGGGGAATAGAGCGAAGCAAAATTTTGTAGTGTGAAATGGCCTTAGCGCACTCAGTTGAAATAAAATCTGGGCCGAGGTCTATTCTAGACGTTGCGGGATGTGACAGTCGTCTCCATTGAGCGCCTGCCTCCACTTGTCGTTGGCGGCCGTGTGGGATGAGAAGTCGATTGTTGGGGCTTGGAGAGGGAGTCAACAGGCAGGTTTTCATTGTGACCTAGCACCTGTAGGATCACACCCATTCTCCTGGCACTGTCCGCTGAGCGACCGCCTCGTCATTGTCGGGTCGGGGAGCGCGACAACGAAGTGCAACCCTCACAGGGGGCGCCATTTAGCCGCGGTACCGAGGTGATTGATGGCCGCGCGGCACGTGATTGATCACCGCGAGGACCAGCAATATTCGCGGACCTCTGCCCTACCGCGACGAGACCACCCCGGAGGGTAATCTCATCCACCAAACTGCCCGGGATGAAGTATGACATATTTAGTCGAGGGAGGAAAAAAAAAAAAGAATAAAGCCACCGAGTTTGCACTACGACTCTCGGCTTCACCGCTGCCTCTCCTCCCCCTCTTAACAACTATGAATTACTCAGAGAGGATTTAAATTTTTAGAAAAGTTTTTAATATCTGTTTAGCTTGATCGCGTCACGGCAGACCAGAAAGGCGGCACAAAATAATGGCACTCTTCTAAATCAGTTATAATTATACTGGTCACGTTTACCGGGAAATATGCCTGAACGTGTTAAAAACCAATCGGGATTTCTTTCTCGAACTTTTAGATGCTAAAGAAATCATCACAGCCTAGGAATCTCACAGGGCTTCCGCTTACTCGCAATTTACACGTAAATTATCAATTTTCAATGTTAGATTGACTCTCACGATCGATCGAATCTTGTGAGTCAAATTTCACTCGTTTCCTGTTTTAGTTGAATATAGGAGCATTGTTTACAAAACTAAATTTATACTCGTTAATAATTACATATAAAACTGCTTTTAAAATTTCATCAAAACATGGTTTTAAATAATTACTTGCTTGTAGTTTTGCGTGGCTCACAATTCTGACCTTTTGACTCATAATTTCCAATCCAATGAGTCAATCTGACTAAGAATTTTTGCCCTAGAGGAAACTCTGCCGGTAAAGTTGTATTTAAATGCGAAGTTGGTGTTTGTCCACTACCTGCTATACCACCAGCACAATAATTTTCTCACGTCCGCAAATAATCATCAGATGCACCGGTGCCAACATTCTGAAGGGGCTCTCATTGCTAATAATGATTAATCAGACAACCCTCTGACATGTAAATATTCCATTTTAAGTGGAAGCTAATTACTGTACGTTATTTCTGTGCATAGATCAGGATAGAAACACAATACATATTAATAAAATAGCACATCTGACTATTTAAAAGGTTAAGCATAGTACTACCACATAAACTATTTTCCTTACGGGGATCGGTACCGTCATTTTAAGATGGGTCTGAACGAGAGACAAAAATGTCAGACACCTAATGTCCAAGTAAAGACGGATGATAGAGCAGTGTCGCGACACTAACTGTGGACAGCGACACCGTTGACCTTGAAGCAAGGGTCACGTGAAGACGGCCCTTTCCTGGCTCTCAGTCATGCTCTAGGAAGTTTCCAGCATGTTGGATTTAGTGTCTGGTGTCACTGCGGGCCAGGATGTCCGAGACTGCGAAAGAATGAACGAAGGGCGAAACGCTGAAATTAATCGAATCTGTACAGTTCTATCCCACGGTATTGAATCCAAGAAACCCTGATTACAGAAATAGTGTAAAACAGAATTCTGCTGTCCAGGATTCGATTTCCGGCGAGTCAGTCCACGAATTTTCGCTTTTGGGAATCGTGCCGGATGATGCCGCTTGTTGGCGGGTTTTCTCGAGGATCTCCCACTTCCCTACCCCTTCATTCTGACGCTGCCCCACGCTCACCTCATGTCATCCCTCACGAACGCTCACCATTGTCACTTACTCTAAAATTCAAGATCTCAAGGGAATTATGGTAGGCTTTTATAATACTACAATGTTACAAACTTTTGTGCTTAGAATCATTATGCTTTTGCTTTAGGAAATAGCTATTTTTATATAACTTCATGGAAGCGTATTCCAGTATCCATCAGTAGCAACATGTAAGTACGTTTATCAAAACGCAAGATCTCGATTTTGTCGTTGGAAGACAACTTCTAAAAAGACGCAAGAACGGAGCAGTGCGTCTCCGTCGTTTCACGTCGTAAATATACCTCCTCGGTAGACTTTATGTACATTAAAAGAGCGTATAAATAACGGTTATTTCTGTTGCATCTACAAGTTTTTTCTTTGGCAAGCTTCACGGGGCGGCGACGAACGCCCGCCATGCATCACTTGCTTTCTCCTCCCGACTCTCGTCTCTCGTCTTCCGCGGGCGAGCATATTCCCCAGTGCTGCTCGCCGCGCATATTTATGACTCCTGCCCGCGCCGCCAGCCGTTGATCAAGTAGTACAACTTATCTTGCGGTGTTTCGTGACAGGCAACTTTATTATCTGTCAGCGCAGCTGCGCATAATGCTCCTCGTCTTTGTTACCCAATCCCTCACTCTGTAAGTTACCCCGCGAAAACGGCACAGGACCTACATTCCTTTCGTACACAAATTGTTTTTACATTTGTTTAAATTCCTTTCCAGGAGCGCTTCTCCTGATAAATGTGTCTTGCAATGTAACGTCTTTACTTTTACCCGGTCTTATAGAGGCGATGAAGCTCATAGTAAGTGAGTGCCCAAGAGTCAGCCATAAAGACCGGCCTCTCTCGTAATGGGAATCGTGCTGGACGATGCCGTTGGTTGGCGAGTTTTCCCGAGAATTTTCTGTTTCTCCCACCCCTCCACTTCGTATCACCCCTCACCAGCGCTAAAGACCCGGCGAACTAAAAATTTTTAACGATAAAAATTAAATCATAAGGACTATTATCCCATATACAAACACAAGCAACTTCACCCTTAACATCAAAAAGCGACACAAACGCACTCTAGCAGAGAAATATGTAGACAAAGATGGCGACACTAGCGCCGCTTAGCAGACGACGAAGAAAGCAAAGTGCGACACCAGCGCCACCTAGCAGACGAAGAGGAAAACAATGTGCGACACCAGCGACGCAAACCTGCCAACAATGAAACATGACGCCACAGATCACGAGCGGAGAAAAACAAGTGACATTCGAAAAAAATGTCACGTCAAAAGAAGACGACGTAAGCAAACATGGCGGCTGTGCAGCAGATGACGTGAAACAAGTGACATAAGAAAAAAAAATTCAAAAACCAAAATTAAAAAATCGAAACAAAAAAACATGGCATGCATGGCGTCATCAAACATGGCGGACGTTACGTTACGTGACGTCACGGCGGCCATCTTGATTGCGTCATCAGCTGCCCGCATGTCCACAGCCTGAAGCCTGTGTGCCAGAACTCACTCTCTCGTAGTCCAAAAGCACGGAAATCAGATCTGCAGCTATAAGATATTATTGCACGTTTTGGACTACAGATTCCATTACGTACTTTCCTCCTTTGCCTCCAAGAGACTGAGCGTCAATACCTTAAAATGCCATTCATAGTAATTTTTAAATTTTTTTCTCTATAATAACACACGATAGGACTACAGTAAAAAGTGGCATCAGCAGATAATAGTTTCTTGCCTTTCCTGAAAAGAAACTATGTTTTCAGAACTAGGTATAATAAGCGTTTACGTTCAAACGTTGATTTTACATTGAAAAAAAAAAACCCTAGCTAAATAATCCTCTTAAGCATCTTTGACAAGACTTGAGACGCATGCTAAACACGTGCGAAAAGTCCGTCCTGAATATAATCTCGTATGATAACTTCTCGTGTAAGATTGATCATTTATGAAATCAGCATACATAAAGTGTTCTATTTGTAGATGCATGGCATTGCACGTTGCACGGGACGAATGAATGTATTGGTTCCACCCTGTTAACCATGTGTCTTGGAAGCAAATATCGTTTGAATGTTATTTTATTGGGTTTTACGTCTAGTCGACAGCGATGTCAGTAGAGACAATGACAAGCTTCACACGAGGGCAGGATCTAAGAGGAAATAGGTATTCAACTGGAGCATTCCGAGGATACGTGAAAACCCGAAATCAACCTGGCCGGAGGTGAATAATTAACCCATCCCACCCTAAATGCTGGTTTAACGTTTTACCGTTGTGTCACCTTGCTCAGTCACATAATTTTTGCAATTATTATCAAATTAACACAAATTATTTTCATGTTGTAAATATTTCCAGATGCCTAAGAGTTACAAATTAATAAATATACAAGTAGTATAGACAGAAACGATTGACGATTAGGATGTGCGGATTATGGCAACCAAAACTGTTCTAAACTATCCGCATATTAATAATGACAGCGCAAAAATTCTATGAAACATATAACTCCACAAAGACGATCTAAAATGTCAAATAATTAGCTTTTAATCACACCAGGGTGGCGTTCTCACGGTTATCACGAAGCGCATTCGATTTCAAAATATGTCGTTGCATTGAGATGCCAGCAAAGGATTCTTGTGGTATTTTTATAAATATTTGATATGGGAATCATTAATTAATTGGGGAGCTTTGGTAGTAACCACTGCATAAATTACATGTCACGTTATTCTCATTTTAAAAAAAACATGAGTATATAAAAGGATATGAATCGCGGACACGCCAGCTATGAGTGACCCTAAACATTTTTGTTCGTTAAATGAGTGATCATGTGGGTGGGTATACATTTACTGCCCACTAATAAAAGTATATGGAGTATAACTTAGAACGTAAGTTGTGTCGTAAAAGGTTGATACACAAAACGGAGATAGTGTTCACAGGTTTCGAATAAAAAAATTACAGCAAAACATCTTTTGCGAAGAAAAAAAGTTACTATCATAACCGATAAGTAGAGATGATGGTATTTCGCGAAAACGTTTTGTGCCAACATAGCCTTAAAACACTTTAGTTTCTTACAACACGTATGATTCGGTGATACACTTCTGACACAGCGTAACTGTCTGCAGACCAACAGGCATCAAATATTACTATATCAGGATTCTAATTGGCTCAGTCAAATAGGCCAAGAACTTCAAGTATGAGCTAAAGCCAGTACTCTTCTTGTAAGCTGAACGTGTGTTGAAATCCAGCAAACAGTCAAGTTTTCCAGCGATAAATCATCATTAGAGGTACGTAAATTTCGCAGATACATTCCAGGTCAGGTTGAACGCCAATTATGTATACTTCACTGTCATGTCTGTGACTTGCTGGCGGCTGTAACGAAACGCGTTTGACTACTGCAAGCCAGTAGCAAATAAGGAAATAATGCGAAGTGCTATCGCTTGCTACCTGCTTGTACGGTTATAAGCCAATAGATAATCGATTGTGGCCAATGGGTGTATAGGACTGACAAGTCTAGGCTGCTGCCAGATGAATCCGCGAAATTTACGCACCTTTAATCATCATATCTACTGATAATCCTACTTTCCTCAAAATGTGTACCAAGTTTGGTGAAATTCTAAAATATATTTCCTAAGATATGTAAAACTATGCCGGAAACATGAAAATTGCCGCCGTTTTGACAATATGCACAGAAGATAAACGAAATACACAAGAATCAAGTCAGCTTTGCATGTAGTATATGTGTACCAAGTTTGATGAATTTATAAAGTACGGTTCCTTAGAAGGCTAATCTAGTTTGGTCGAAAAATGTTAAAATTGTTGCCGTTTTGAAAATATGAACATGGCGTAAACGAAACATATACAAGTCAAGTAAGATTACAAAGTACTATATGTGTACAAGGTTTGATGAAATTCGGTCCGCTGGTTCAAAAGTTTCAGGGACACACACAGACGGACACAAAGACAGAAAAAATTTAATCTCATAAACCGACATTTTTTCGAAAAGTTGACTAAAAAACTTAAGTTGCTATATATTTTAAGTTCCAGTAAGAGTTAAATCAGGGATAAAAATTAAAACGGCTTAAAAATAGCATAGTTTGACTAATTTAAGACTTAAATTTAAAAAATGGTGACATATAGGTACAAGAAACCATCATAATCAAGTAAAATATTTTTTTAGAAGTTGAAATTTGTTACATTGAAACCAACTGTAATGAACGCAAGTATAATCATGTAGTCAAAATTTAGTAGTAAGGCGTAGTACAAATAAAAAATAGTTTAAAATTCTATGGGAAATTTTACTTATATGGAACATTGAAAAAATTAACATTGTTTCCGGAAGCGTCAAGGTTATATATATATTTTTTTCGTTTGTAAGATTTTCTTCAGAGAAATACACACCAATAAATACTCTATAATTATCAACTAGGTAAATTAACACATTTTATTTGCTGACGTGTATTACTGTTGATTGTAAATTAAGCAAATTTATAGATACTTTAAGATATATTCTTTAAGGAATTTTCTATCTTTCTTTCCGCCAATATTTAAAACTTACAGGCGTTTATACAAATGGATATTGTTATTTATGCATGTATGAGTTCGATAAACTCCCGACACCGTTTGACCGATTACCTTGAAACCTGGCACGCGCATGTATTTTTTATGGTGAATGTTTATATGCTATCACTTTTACTCTAAATCGCAAACTCGCCATTAGATAACGCTGCAGCGCACCAAATTCTGTATCATCCAACCAATGCCCATAAAAGTGGCAATATATAAAAATGAAAGTTTGTTTATTCACTCATCTTCTATCGATTCCTATGAAATTCATCCAATTGGGATGAAAATTTAATGAGTTGCTACGCGTGCGTCAGCGGAGGTTTCTGCCAAGAAATTGTGCGGGGGGGGGGGGTTGCAAGTGGGGTAGAGCGGCTAAATGGAATTCTCAAAAAATGAAATGGACATTGCATCGCATGCTGGGACAGCTATTAGAGGCTTGTGTCCGTAGGCTTGTGTGCATCGCATGCTGGGACAGCTATTAGAGGCTTGCGTTCGTTTTGAATGCCTCGTCTACATTAAGCAGGAAATGTAACCTTTATTATTTTTCCTGGACCAATCCTTCACTTCGTTAACCGCTCAATCTTTGGCCTTGAGAGCAGGTAATTGGCGCATTGTCGCTATAAAACTATGCAGTGTGCGGGGGTTTTCTCTCGGGTAGAAAATCAAATAGTTATTATCAGTCGAAAATAAATACGTCGAAGTCTGCCATGAAAACTTTAATATATATATGAGTAACTTATAGTTAAATCAAAACGTTTAACTTTTAACATACTAAAAACGGTGAGAGGGTTTAACGGTCCTTTAAAAACGATATCTTAAGAGTCGATGAGTGTGAAGTGAATACTGAATTAATGAAACACGATATTTCTCTAATGTCTTTGAATGTTTTTGCAATGGACCAGAATGACAAACTGCACTATTGTGGACAAACGCCATTGCGATATTATGTCGTCCCAAAAATTTTTGAATGAGACTAAGAAAACAAACAACGAAAAGAAAATAGAGAAAGCAAGCCTAGTTGGATGTAGTCAACACAACCATAAACCAAAACAACATAACATGAAAGATCCCATAAGGAATTACTAGTCAACAAAAAAAAAATATTATAAAAGTCGAAATACAAAACGAAATAATCTGTAAAACTCTGGACATCATAATTATACTCTGTTTCATGTAAGTCTGGATAAATTTGACAGCAACTTATGGGCAATAACTTTTATTATTTTGTGATTATTGCACAATGCAAAACTTTTCAGCTCTAAAATGAACCTGAGATGTCAATTTCAGCATTTGTACTGCAAAGTTTGTTTTGTATAGTGACACAAATAATTACAAATTATTGCCCACAAGTTGCTGTCAAATTTATGCCAGCTTATATGAAGTGGAGTAAGACAGCACAGACAATATTAGTACGAATACAATAATGGACACAAGACACAATAACAACGACGTCACAGGCAACAGACTAGACGACACAACGATGAAGACACGAAAGAACACAGTAGTTTTCCAAAGGTTGGCTTTTGACTACAGCCAACTAGGCTTGTTTTCTTTATTTTTCTTTTTACGTCGTTTGTTTTTCAAGTCTCATTCTAAGATTTCTGGGACGACATATATTGCAATGGCGTATGTCCACAATAGTACAGTCTGTCACGATATTTCTCTGCATTTAAGTACCAACGAAAGCCGGGATTTTACTTCAAAACTCTACTGCAAGTAATGAAGAGAAACACACAAACATAATTACTATTATTTAATATAAAAATATTAATTACGAAATAACTTTAACATTAGCTCATTAATTATTTACGTTTACATACACGAAATCCAGAACATACACTCGTTGCTATTGCCGATAATGAAGCATTTATAAAAGTCGAGTAAACATAAACAAGCAGGAGAAGTATGTTGTCGTTATATGTTAATTAGTTTCAAACGACATATTCTCTGCTGCTCTCCAATTGGTTTATTTGAATAACGAACTTGTAACAAATATGGCTGATTTTGTTGCGACATTTAGCACTCGTTAATTTAAATAAACGTTTAACTTTAAAGAGTTTTAATTTGTTTTACACGAACAGCAGCATTGCAGTTCGTAGCAATATGGTAATTAAAAATAACGAATAGTGAGTATAGATGTGATATTAATTAAATATTGTACATTTCACGTCCCAAGTTTGTTGAGGTTATGTGCATTGAGTAGTCCTGTAATCCCGCAAATATGTCAAGCTTTAAACGCAATCAAACATGCCTACCGAATGTGTATTAATTAAACATGGTTTAAGAATTGTAGTGTCACCATGGCCTAGGGCTTCCAAAGTGCTTATTTACCGTGAACAGCCGATAGGTACTTATTCTGAGAGGTGAAGTGAAAACAAAAGACACGCGCTCCCAGTGCCTAGCTGCTCAGTTCCCGCTGGCGGAGTTTGTACTCCGGCAAGTTCCACTCGAACTCCCCAACTTGAACGTTCTTATTTACCCAGGCTACTCGCGAATCCAGTCTGTTGTCCGAGTCTTCAAAGTTTGTTTGCGAGGCTCGCGGCCCCCGAGGCAAGAAATACCGGTGCAGTTAAGGTCTTCCCAACCAGCCCTCACTGAGGCTAGGCCATTGTGAGTTTCAGAGTTGCTGAGGCGAAGGCACACTAAAGCACCTTCTTACGCGACGCGAGATGCGTGCGATATTCGTGAGTACCTCACATAAAATCACGTGCAAGGTTATGAGATCAGGGTAGAGAACATAATGGGGAAATTACCTATCTTTTAATTCTATTTTTATTTAAAAGTACGTTTAATTTAATGAATAACGGTACCATATTATCTTTAATTGCGTACGTAAAACACGAGAAAAACTCAAATAAAAAGAGCGTTTATTTCAGCTCAGTAAAAACTAGTCCCTGTGACATTAGACTTGTTATTACGTGGCTGTTTACTCTAACTCTACATCAGCAACTAACGGGTGCAGTAAGTAGCTCCTTTGGCTGTAATACAACTAAATATACACCAAATGCAATATATACTGTAACGCCGCGTGGTAATACAAGACGGACTCGGCGTGGCTTCTACAAGACAAGACCTGAAACGGTCTGCTGTTAGCGACAAAAGTACAGTTTATGTATTCAGTGGTTATTTCAATGTATTGTGTACAGTATGTCATGATTGGCATAAAATTAGTAAATACATTTATTTTAAAAGTTGCGACCAAATCTCGACGTCTGTTCAATTCACTATTTGCTGTTCCAATGTACGTCCGCCCCACCTATTGAAACGACTTAGCTAATGGGTCAGCTCAAGGCACCCGTGATTGGCCGATAATTCGAGAGGTGGTTGGGGTCTTGCACAATATGATAATATAGCTGGCAGCACAGCAGGTTTCGGCTCTCACTATAAACGTAAAAATTATTGGGAGAGAAAGTATTTTAATAGAAATATTAATCTGTTATATTATTTTTCCGACTTGTGCAGCCAGAATGCTCTATCATCAGTCAAAAGCCAGGTTTGCTTAAACGCATTTAAACTATTATCTCGGTAAATTCACATTTTGGACGCGTGCAAACTTTATTCGGTTGACGTTTTAAACCAAAATGTATTATTCTTGACTGGATGTGAAACAATAAAATTAATTTGTAGTAAGTTATCACTCTAGAATTTGAATCAAAGTGACAAATTCAAAACTAACATTAAAACGTCGTAAAAATAAATAAAAAGGCGGTCTGTCCTATCAAATCAGTTCCAAGTGCCAGTCAAATGTTCGTTACTATTTAAAAATTCTGCCATTGTACAAATGCATTAACAACGAGCAGATTTTCCGAATTATTTTTTAAGTAACCGAAACCATTAAATTTAATCGGATTTTTAAATCGGTGAAAATCTCAAAACACATTATGACTGGCGGGCGGCGGCAAACGAATCAACTGACAAATTTCGCAATACGCGTTTTAGGCAAATAAAAACTTTTTTTTTATGTTTACGGCGGCGTTTAAAAATGCGGAATATTTAAAGCTCAATAACTTGCTAGTTTAAATGCGCACAGAATTATTACTTTACGTGGTTGCGTTTGGCGCGAAAATAAGTCTGGAGAATCATGTAAATATTAAATTGTTTTTCTAGGTACTATCCCCATTGTTGCCCTATAAGACCCTACAAGTAATATGGGACTGAAGTATTTTGTTGGTCCTTCACACTGTACACGTGATCAACTATGATTCTGCTGTTGATGTCGTGGTGTACATGAGTTTCATTGTTGCACAGAGTAATCTGATTAATTATAATAGCAGTCATTAACCCATTGAAATCGTAATAACCCCAAGAAGAAGAACTTGCAATATTTATAGTAAAAGTTTACATGGAACAACAGTAATGTTTTTTTTTTTTTAGCTAGTTCAAGATTCTTGTAAGAGATGTCGCTAGTATTGTTTTGTCTGTATAATCAATATTTACGCCTATACCCGTTTCACTAAAAAAACAACGTTCTAAAAGTAGTTTTTTTTTTCAGGAAAGGCAAATAACTATTACATAAAAACTCCATTTTTGACTATAGTGCTATCTAACGTCTTTAAAGGACAAAAAATAATAAATGTTGCTGATAGCTTTTTTTTTAAAGGGGCCCGTCTCGTTGCCATAAAATCACACTGCAGCGTGTTTGAAGAAAACGTTTTAAACCGAAACTAATACACGTGTGATCACGCCGTTTGTCTACGAAAAGAACACACACTTCAGACGACTACCCTTAAGTATTTTCAAGACAACACACGTATTAGAAATTCCCTTTTATGGCACGTCAAAATGGGTTAAAACGGGGGTTTCAGGCTGTTATAGCGGAAAATATACTAGCCGAATACATGTAAAACCACTTAAGGGTAGTGCATTGGACTTTAGTAAAGTGATTTCGTAAATAAAACTCCTATAGGAAATTAGTTTTTTTTTCGCGACGACTGCACGCCTTAAGCGTAGAGGCGACGCACCGTTGTATGGCCCATACGAAGTCACCCTTAGCACCATACCTCACTCACACAAACACATGTGCCACGAGGCGGGCCCCTTAAGAGCTTCGACGTTCTGTCTCTTCAAGAGGAGCAAAGCACATCCTAGCATCTATGATTTATACATTAACCAAAGAGATGTACAACACTCTACTGTTACAGATATAATTTGCGTTCTATTAGACTAGTACTCTATGAGTGAGATCGCGTCCTTGAAGCGAGTGATTTCTAAAGCCCAGTACAACACTTATCTTTCTTGACCATGAAGGTGATCATGAAAGGTGATCTCTGCACGAGAGGTTTGCGGATGTTAAAATTATTTTCAAATGAAAACGCGAGTAGTTTTGAATTTCTGTTACTATACAGGCCTATATGTTAGCATATTAAAATTATAAAAATTACCGTTTTCCATTTTTGTTGATTTTGTGTTTTCAAGCCCTTATTTTTTTTAAAAACAGTTTTTAATTTTTTACGCAAAAGTAAAGCATACTACCACATAGTGCTACATAAATAAACGTCCGCTGATAAAATATCTACTCGGCAAAACATCTCATTGAATATTGATGAGTAGTTCAGATTTTATTGACGACTGAGTATTCCAGCTGTCCGCTCGACATCGTACCTTTCCGTACACCTTAAGCGCTAATACATTATCTGAATGCTCAACGCCACTAGGGAAGGCGTTATTTACGTTTCACTGCTCATTCTATTTTGGTACTTTGTACGGCTTACACTTATTTTACGCTACTCAGTGTTCGTCTGCCTTCAGCATCTTCCCGTATGGCATCAAGTAGGGTTTACACACAATTGATAAAGAAGCCACTCTCTTGACTTACTAAACGCTTTAAAACTTTACTCGGTTTATAGTATTAGTTTGAGCGTAGTGACATGTGCTCAGAACACCTTGTCGCCTTTCATTTGAAAATTTTAAGTGCTCTGTGGTATTGACGTCTTATCTTTACTTGCACTTAAGGTGCATTTTATTATTATTATTTTTTTTTGCAGCTTGAAGAAGCTAGCAATTTTACGTTAGGGTATATTCTCCTCCTGTAAGTGTAGAGAAATACATTTCGTACTATACCTGTAAAGTTTTGTAAGAGTATTGAAAATACGCCGTTTTTATCCATTCTTGAAATGTGACACTGTGAGAAAATACATACTTTGGAATTTTAAGGCTATTAGTTTCGCCCACGTGCACATGGTAGCTCGCGGAGTTATAGATGTAATTTTATAGGCCTTTTGTATGTCATTTGTAGCATCATAATCACTACAATGACTGAACTTCACATTGTTTGAGGATTCACATCTTCTAGCCAATATTGATGTATCCTTTTGGTCATGTAACGAGTAATTCTCAAGTGTTTCATGTAATTAATGATTATTTTCTTGTTTGAATCACGACTCACGAAGGAGTCACGAAGATTCCTGAAGAAGTTGCGAAGACTCACGAAGGAGTTCGAAAATTGTCGAAGGAGGAACGAAGAAGTCGCTAAGAAGTCGCTAAGAAGTCGCTAAGAAGTCGCTAAGAAGTCGCTAAGAAGTCGCTAAGAAGTCGCTAAGAAGTCGCTAAGAAGTCGCTAAGAAGTCGCTAAGAAGTCGCTAAGAAGTCGCTAAGAAGTCGCTAAGAAGTCGCTAAGAAGTCGCAAAGAAGTCGCAAAGAAGTCGCAAAGTAGTCGCAAAGAAGTCGCAAAGAAGTCGCAAAGAAGTCGCGAAGAAGTCGCGAAGAAGTCGCGATGGAGTCGCGAAGATGGATCCGAGGTAGGCAGTGTGGCGACTTGCGAACGGCTGCGTGATACGCTATGTATTTTCGTACGAATGCGGGACAAATAGCTTCGGTGCTGTAGCGCCTGCATTGAGGTTGAAGGGGAGCGGTACTTGAAACATTAGCTATGACGGCAACAATGTTTTATCATATTAAGCAGCGCAATGCACCAAGATATCTTCCCACTTGACTATGATCGTTCTTCCTTTAAGCCACTGAAACGGCGCCTGGAAGTACGTGGAATTCAGATTTACGTACAAGTGTTTTTCCCAACAACTCTGCAGGGCGCAATTTCCGGAAACATGTTGAGTGACAAAAAAATGCGAATTTCGCGTTATCACCCACTAAATAAACTACTAGTAGTTCTCTAACATAATGTATGCCTGTATGTGCGTGTGTGTATACATACACATATACATGCAACACCTATAGTACTTTACAGGATACTAAATTAAATTGAATATAATTACTTAGAACAAGAAGCATTGCGAATACAGCACATATCGTTCTAAAAATGGGTGTTTTTCGGCTTTCCAAATCTGCACAGTTGGAAAAAAATACTTCCTTGCTGGGGAAGGGGGGTCAAGTGAACACGGCAACCTTATTAATTCATTAAATCACACAATATTAAATTAAGATATTGTATAATTTTCGACCAGTATGCACAAAGAATTTATACGAATCTACTTAGCAAGGCTTTAACAAATACTCTTGCTTGCATACGTGTATGACTTTACGACATGGCATCTTTTAAACATTTATCGTACACAATTTGTTATTAAGGAGTAAGTTACGATAATTTTAGATAGCAAAAAGGTAGGTATGTAAACACTACATATACTTAAATATGCATACATTTCGAAACCTGTACTTTGGTTACATTCCTGTGTGAATCACTTTACAATTTTTTTTAAGCTTAAGATCTTTTTCTCAGAAAGTAAAAGCGTTATTTTTTTTTCCCAAGGATAGGATGGCAAGAGTATAACCCTCAGCTCAAAGTTCTCTGGACACACAGTTATTCATGACGAACTGCAGAATCAAACGAAGAAACATCTACCGAGAGCACAAAGCTAATGCGACACATTTAAACATCCGAGTTTTATTCAACTGAATACCGATACTTAAGGTATACGAAAACTAATTGTGCTTAACGAACATGAAATTCCAATAAAACTCAATTGTCTTCATTTGTACTTAGCAATTTTTGCGCTCGCCGATCTAAAAGGTCAACCTTTTTTAAAACCTGTAATGAAAATATTACTCGCGCTCTCGCAAAATTGTAAGTACTTTTCCTTGCCTTCCTGAACGGGTGTAACTTTTTTCCACCCAGTTTCAATGAGGAACTTTTTTTGCGAAGTTTGAATAAAAAGGAGCAAATTGAGGTACGGTAAAATTTTTCTCTTTAATGTTTCCAAGGCTTGATGGTATTATTAATATATTCCTCTCCTTGATATAGGTGAAAACGCGGGAAACAAATAGTATAAATTTCATACATAGAAGTAGAAATACAATGTAGAAATAAAGAATGATTATGTATAACCATTCTTACAGTGCCTCACGTTTAGTTTAACATCCTAGAATAGCGACTGTTGCAAATATGGCAATGAAGATATCATATTCAGTACTGTATAATTATTTTAAAAAATAACATAATGTAACATATTTAATTCAATATATTTCAAGGTCAAAGGAACCGTTTCCAGTGCAATTTGTTAAAATGTGCATTTAAAATGTTGGACATGCAGTGCAGTACCAATAGTTCAGATGTTAATATTGCTACTAAGGAGTCTGCGTGTATTAAGCAGAATAAGTTTCACATTGTGATTATATTAAGACCACAACAGCATAGGTATTGAACACAATTTACCTGATGGAGACACAATTTTGGTGTATATTTTTAGAGCCTTCGTAGTCAAGGCTAAAGGGCGCGGTTCACCTCAGTTTTCAACATACTTTTTTTATTTTAATATATTTTTATCAGATATTTTTTCTTATTTAAGACCTAAATTGTGATTAAATCTTCCTCTTAGGAAATTTTTGTATCTCTCATAGTTTTTGCGTAATGAGTAATAAACGTTAAAATTTGCACTTTACAGTTTTATGTACGCCACTAAAACCAACTGACACTGCAAGCCAAAAAATAATTCACAGCATATAATAATGTTGTAGGCTGTGATCCGACATATATCAAAACATATTATATATTTTTGTAATTTAAAAAAAATTTTTGAAATTTTGAAATTTTCCCAATTTAAAATTTAGCATTTAAAAAATATTTTATTTATTGTTTTATATATGTCAAATCATAGCCTACAACATTGTTACATAATGTGCATTTTTTTTCAGTTTGTTATGTCAGTGGCGTACATAAAACCGTAAAGTGTAAATTTTGACGTTTACGACTCAATACGCAATAACTATGAGAGATACACAAATTTCCTGAGAGGAAGATTTAACCACACGTTATGTCTTAAATAAGAAAAAAAATATCGGGTACAAATATAAAAATAAAAAAAAAAATACTAAAACTGATGTGAACCGCGAAATACTCACAACTAATGAAATAACTCATGCCAGGAAGTATTGTTCTTCATAACTTAAGTTCTTTAAGTTATGAAGTAAGAACTTTATATATTTTTGGAGTACACAAAATGACTGCCAAAATGGTTTACGACTGTAATAAATTTTTGCTTCCGTACCACGTGTGCTTAAACTGCATTAAACGTAAACTATTTAAACGCGATTTTTAAATAATATGTCATTGAAAACTGTAACAAACTGGTGCTTAAGGGCACGGTTCACCTCAGTTTTCAACGTTTTTTTAAATTTACATATTTGTACCAGATATTTTTTTTCTTATTTTAGACCAAAATTGTGATGAAATCTATCTCTTAGAAATTTATGCATCTCTCATATTTTTTGCTTAATGAGTCGTAAACATCAAAATTTGCACTTAACGGTTTAATGTACTCCACTAAAACCAACTGATACAGCAAACCGAAAAAATTCACAGTCTATAACAATGTTGTAGGCTATTATTTGACATATATAAAAGCAAAAAAAAATAGTTCGTATTATATAAAAAATTTTGAATTTTGAAATGAAAATTAAAATATTTCAACAATTTTTTTTAAATACAAAATTTGAATTTCGTTAAATAATAAAAAATGTACCCCATATTCATCGTTTTGATAGTTGCATTAGATGAAGGGTTTTATGATAACACTGAAGAAAATCTATAAGACCAGTTGCTATTCTTGTGCTGTGGGACTAGGGCCGACCCGTATACTAACACCTATCTTATTTTGGCAACCATTTTACTGCATAATATTGAAACACATATTGCAACACATCCACCATAGACAGAGCAATATTACAATACTACACAGCAATCTTTCAATTGTAAGTTTTAACTTAACTGGTCCAGAAAATGGCATAGCGACGTCCCAGGAATCCGCATCTACAAGTGTCTGAGTGTCCGAATGACGTTTGCGGTTCCTGGGAACGCTTATTTATAGTCAGAAAACTTCTATCCTACCCTAACAATTTCCCGTCCAATCCGTGAAAGCATGGCGTAAATTTCGGCGCATCAAACACCCACTATACGATGGTGGCGCTATCTTCAAAAGCAGTATTGCCAACCTCGTAAAAATATGAAGTGGGAAGGTTCTAGACGAGAGACATCCCACGGTGACGTCCAAGACCCAATCACGAGGGGAACGACGTCACAGCTGACGTAGGTCGGAGGAACATTGTCTTCCTTCTGCTTACTCGTTCCAAAACCAGTTCTTCTGTAGCCGTCGCGATGACGGTTCAGTATTTTTTATGCATAGTGCTAATGTGGCACCCCATTTGACCGCGAGTTTTCTCACCTTCGTTGTACTTATTAACCTGGCTGTGGATTCTTCTGAGTTCTGAGACCATTTTTATTTGTGGTGTTTCGTGTACTCTAACGACTTTTTGTACATTTTCGGCTGTGCGTTCTGCGTACAGAGAAAAATTGTGTTTTTGGTTGTACGGTTTTTATGCCAAGGCCAGGGGCTGTGCCCCACAACGAGTGAAGTGAAGTGAGGTTTAAAAACCACAGCAGTTAACAGTCGTGCGGGTCGGAGTGATACTGAACGTTAGATTGCCATACACAATTTGAGACAATTTTAGCAGCTTATAAGCGTGTAGCAACATCCATTCAACCAAGGTCGGGCAGGCAGCAAACTTTTAAACCACAGACGTGATCGTCTCAATATCACACATTACTAACCTCATTCGTTTCGTAGAAATTATTTTCACAAAAAATGAAGAAAAAAGGCTTGTTAGTTATGTTGTCAACGTCATGTTATCCCGAGCGAGGTTTCGTAGCGGTAACACGTTGGACTCGCATTGGGAGGATTCAAGTTCGGCCCCGGTTCCGGCCATCCTAATTTCGAATTCCCGTGTATTTCCAAAATCGCTTCAGACGAATGCTGGGGCCTTTCCTAAACAAAGTCCATGGTCGCCTTTTTTTTTTACAAGTTCCTATGTCACTGTGTGATTGTATTTAATGACTTAGCTGTCGACGACCCCAAACAAATAAAAATAAAAATAAAAATATTTTTTTTTGTCAGAGCATGAAATTATTTATAAGTGCTAGCAGCACGGCGCCTGATTTCTACACAGTATGTGAAGAGTGTCTTGCCTAATTATGTGTAAAATGATAACAATATATGTAAAAGCAGCTATGTAGATCATTTAAATATACTATATGTGGTTCGGGATAAAGTGAGCACATTTGAAAACCTAGTTACTTTTTTATTTTCATATTATTTATAGTTTCTTGCAACTTTACGCCATAAATAAAGCTATCTAACTAACAATCAAAGTTTAAAGATTAGATTATACCACATTGAAAGGTTATATCTGAGGTAAACATAAATAATAATATTTTTCTAATATTATTCTAGACAAGGTGTGGTCTTCAAAAGTGCTCACTTTATCGCGAACTATATATATATATATATATATATATATATATATATATATATATATATATATATATATATATATATATATATATATATATACATACATACACACACTTTGTATATAACGAACCAGCAAGCAACGTTCACGGATTTGTAAAGATCATTATATGTGAAAGACCATTTTCTATAACAACCATATGCTAAAGGAACCACTTTCGAAAAAAAGCCTTTCCAAGATTGGACCCTTCTCGATAAAACGGTATCTTACCAAAAGGTTTTTTTCTTTCGAAAAAGTACCTTCTTCAAAAATAAACTCCTTTCGAAATAGAACCTCTGTGTAATAAAAAAAAGTATTTTTAAAACTGACCCACTTCCAAAAAGTTCGTATTCCGAAAAGTTAGTATCTTCTGCCAGAAATTATTTTTTTGGAAAAGGTATACTTAATGGCATGCACCTGCAGCCGAGGCTTTCGAGTTATCTTGTATTTCAATAAAACAGTCGCTAAGTGGCGGTAACTTACGATCAACATGGCTTGCCGGTAAGTACTATAATACATAAACCTGTCAGTAATGACCCTGCGAAACGAAAATTATTCATTCTTATCTCGCAGTTGTTACTGTTTAAAATTATCACAATTTTTAAAAATGCTTTCTTAGGCTACATCTTCAACTAAATTAATTTCACAAAATGGTGTCATGATTGTATGTACTCAGCCTCATGCATCTATTATGCAACGGCCAGTTATAATGTTCTTATCACGTGCGTATGTCAATCTGGGGTTGTTTGGTAACAGCAAATAGAGAAATAAGTGATTCTAGATTCCCGTCCTTATCTCGGTGCCCCATTGCTTTGTAATTGCACTTTAGCTAATATCTTCCAGAAATAAATATTTGCAGTTTTAGCATTGTTTGTTTGACATTAATGTGTGTGTGTGATAACTTATTCGACATTCAGAATATTTGAAAGTATAAATGACAAAGAAGAAATTCTCTTTTATTTCCAATACACAAAACTGAATTTTCGCTCAGATAATTTTTCAATGTTTTTTAATGAGTAGCAGCTCTTTCTGACTCGACGTTCCATTGAATTATTGAATTTTTTTCTGAGTTTTTAAACGAATTTGCTAACTTTGATTATTTCTCGTTGTGGTACAGTTCAGAAATAATACACGATTGCTCTTAAAATATGACACTAAGTTTATTAAAGTAAGTTTGTATTTTCATGCAAAGTACATAGATTTAACTTTTTTTAATAGACCTTAATAATTGGACAAAATAAACTACATTTTGAAAAGTGGAGATCCGTTTGCTGACATATTTCTATCAAATAAGAAGGCATTCTTTAGCTTCTAATTATTCTAGGCTCAAACTAATGACCGCTCACATGAGGCAGTAGAACACTGAAAGTCGTCAGCAGACATGATTTAACAGAACAGTTCTGTTATGGTATTTTAGCGTAGCGGGAACCAAATTTTAGTACTAGCAACAGATGTTCAGTAACACTTTACAATCCAAATTGTTAGCAGAACTAAATAACTATATACTGATCAATGTTATTTTGTTATAGGAAAATGCTTTTATGTAGCAATAACAGTGTGTTCTGTACTAGGAAATGTACAGATGGTTGTGAATATAATATAAGGATTAAAGTATTGTTACGATAAACAGAACACGATATTGTAAACCTAACGGTGCAGCTTAGTAATTGCAAAGGAATGTTTTATAGAAATTATCCAATTTTTTTCACAAATACTCAGAAAGAAAAAGGTATGGGTACCTACAACAGTGCCGTGAACTGTGATAAATACCTTCAGATTCTGTTATAATGACAGATGTAGTCTTGTAGAGATAAAACAAAAAGTATTACTGTTACAATGGAGCAGCAGACTGTAAGAGGAACCGTTTTCATACTGTATTCATTCCAAGGTTGCAGCAGAAATAAACACTGTCACAGTTGAGGCTGAGCTCTCGATCATTGGTTGGCTGGTTAATTAACAGTGTCGTTGCGCCAGAAAATAGGTCCTACGCTAAAATTCTGTGTTTTAGTTCGGGATAGGTAATGTTATCGTTTAGTTGCGATTTTAATCCTCTGTAATATAATATCACTCTGTTCGCTTGAAATACTATATGTGCATGGAATGGATAAACTACGACTTACGCGACGACGCCACGTCCGTCGTGATTCCATTTCCTCCACAGCGAGGCGCGATTCCGTTTCTCCACTTGTCGCCAGTCGACAGCTCGCGAGACACGCGGAGGTGGTGCGGCGGTTTGTTGCACAGCCAATGTCGTTCAAGCGCAGGAACAGGCGGAGTGACACAAGCTGCAATCTTGGAATGGATAGAGTTTTTTTTTAATAGTCGACTTTAAAGAAAGAAGGAGGTTCTAAATTCGGTTGTATTTTTTTTTTTTTATGTTTGTTAGCTCATAACTCCAACATTTATAAACCGATTTTGAAAATAACTTATTTGTTGGAAAGGGAACGTTCACAAGTAGGTTTCATTTTAATTTTATTGGCATTGGACTTTAGATTTCGAAGATACACTTGGAAACACCTCAAAATCGAATACGAATGCGTGAGAGATTTTGGTCAGCAGTTAACATTGAGGTATTTAGCGCTCGTGAGGTGACAGAGATGAGTACGGAGTGGCGCTGGAATGAAAGGGCAGGGGAAATGAGAGATCCCCGAGAAAACTCGCCGACCAGCGGCATCGTACGGTACGATTCCTACTTGCGAAAAGCCGGAGACCGACCGCACCGGGAGAAAACGAAAATGAAATGTATAATGGTTAAGATAATGGAAGGAATATGACAATGCAAGATAGGTACCTAACTGTGATCAAGGGCTTTCTGGGTTGACTTGGACTGCGAAGGCACAAAAGAAATTCCTTAAGGGGTTTTAATAATGTTTATATTTGAACCAGGCTTTGTTCGTTTTACAGGGATACATGGTCATTTTTTTACAGTAATAAAAGTTTTTCTAGCTTTCATAGTTTTTGTATAATGGTATGTCAAAGCCGAAATTTGCATAAAATGGTTTTTTACAAGAAATTAAACCAACTGACATACAGAAATGAAATAATTCCCACTGTAAAACAGTGTCGCTGGCTACGTCTGGGCACGAATATAAAACCGCATTGAATATATTTCGTATTTTTCAAAAAAATTGCTAAATTTGAAATAAAAAGTTAACATTGTGTAATTTAAAAAAAAAAATACAAAAAAGGCCAATACAATGTTCTATGCACGTTTATTTATAGCCCGTGACACCATCCTTCAGTGTGTATCATTTCGTTTATGTAAACGTCAATTGGTTTTCATTTCTTGTATAAAACGGTTTTATGCAAATGTTGGCTTTTACTTGCCGTTACACAAAAACTATAAAATTTGGAAAATTTTCATTGCTGTAAAAATAGTCACAATGTATGTCTACAAAACAAATAACATTTTGTACAAATATAAAAATTATTACAATAATAAAATTTTTGCATCAACTCCTTAACAGCACAGCACGAATGTGAATTACGTTAAACAATTCAGAAATAAAACGTTTTTAACAAAAAATAACACAAACTTGACAAAAAATAACTCTGAAAAAATGAATGAAAAAGTAAAACATAATTACGTTATTTTTAGACAGCTTAGAATACGATCAATTTATTAGGGCAGTAATACACAATTATTGTTATTTTTGGAGTCGGTGCCAGCCAAGCTTTTAAGAAATTTTATTAAATTTCCTAAAATAGACAAAATTTTTTTTAAAATTTACATTAATTCGATAATGTATCAATACCTAATTAAACCAGGTGCTCCCCTCCCAGCCCAGCTGTATACGCCTGCCGCTGCACCCCGTGCTGTTCAACACCGGGGCTGCTGTCTATGTGTCGATTAATAAATACTTAGTTGCAGTCAACGTTACCTTTCATTTAATAAGCTGTATACATTTGCTAATTCGTTACACGCTTGTTTACCTTGGCTGGCACCGACTCCAAAAATAACAATAATTGTATATTACTATCCTAATAAATTGATTGTATTCTGAGCAGTCTAAAAATAAAGTAATTATATTTTACTCTTTAGTGTATTTTTTTAGAGTTGATTTTTTTTAAGCCGGTGTTATTTTTTGCTAAAACATGATTTTATTGAGTTGAGATACCAGTTATTGCATTGTAGGGTTAACAAGTACATAAATCACAACTCAGTGGACGGTTGGAGGAGTCGATTCTGTTGATATTAGAGAATTAGCACTGTAGAGCTAACAAACAGTGTGTCGTTTACATAGTAGAGGAACCAGTTGATTTTCTTCACATTACATAAATAGTATTGTAGAGTTAACGAACAAGTACGGTAGCCGCTACGGTGCCTTGAATTGTTGGAGGTATCTGCGAATGCGATGATAGCTCTATCTGTTGTTAAATCTAGGAACCTATTGCAACTCAAGCTTGTTCGAATATATATTCTGAAAGTTTTTCTAATTTAGTTTTATACTATGTCCGATACCTGATTATAAACTTTACAATAATAAGACGGCGAGGTCTGGACTAGATCGCACTCATTGAAACCGATGCTGTACAAATACAGCTTTGGGCAGAGGTCCTTGTCCGATATGTACATCGGGTTGAGATGCGAATTTGCCAACATATGTACGATCACCAAAAATGTAAAATGTGCAATAGTTTTATTTGAAACGGCAATGATGAATAACTGTTTTCATCTTGAAGACATGATGTCCCGAACGAAAGGATGCATTAGGAGGGGCTGTTGGGATTACCATATATTAATGTTGGGTCAATGGACGACTTCAAGTACACGCCCCCTGACGTCACCGCAGGGGAAATACTGTGGGAAACAAAGCTTGTTTACAAACATGCTGATTTGTTAGTTGGTAATTTCAGAAAGCAAAAATGTTGCGCATTCATAGATTTGCACGCAAGGGTATAAAATATTAGTTTCGATTTCATGATTAAGATACGCAAATACATAAGATTAATGTTTACCTGAAAAAAAAAAAAACGGCAAATTCCAAACAAATAATAAATTTTCGTGACGTACATCTCATCCGGGACATGTGAAGCCAAACAGCTAAATGAAGGTTGTGTTCGGCTGCGGTATCCATGGAGATAGGAATTGTTTCCCACACCTGACTGAAGCTCCGCCTCTTTGCAAGTCGTCCATTATGTTTCTCAGCGAACCCTACAGAACAAATGGTTAGGGTTACAACTCACTTTTAGTGGGAGTACCATGCTACTAAGTAAACCCTATAGAACAGATTTTTAGGGTCACAACACATTGCCGAGACTACCACGCTGTTCAGAAAACTCAACATAGTGTGTAAGTATTACCATACCGTACAGTTGAAGCTGCTACTCAGTTAGGGCTACAGGACAAAACTTTCAGCACTACGTTACTGCTACGAGTACAGTTAGATCTGTACCGTAATCAGAGAAGCACTGAAGGGAATACCATACTGTACTGTAGTCAGAACCCTACTAATTTTAAATGGTAAAAATATATTGAGCAGAAAGTAACGACGTCACAGATTTGTAACGTACTGGCCTCTTACAATCTGTTCTCTTGAAGTAGCCTTATAAATTTAACGGTATCAATAGTGCATCTATGTTAAAATAGGGGCAACAGTCTGTTTTGTTAGACTAGGCGGGTTACGGCTACATGGTTTTGGTTTCTTCAACAGTATTGGTCTTTCAATAAAAACAGAGTAATGTAAACTTATTTTTAAACGCATGAGTTTATTACTTTAAAAATCTGAAATATATACTTATTCAGATTTCCCTAAACATTATAACTAATAATCTACGACGGATTTCAGAACTATTTTATCAGTTATTAAACAGATATTAAACAATTTTTTCCTACATTAAAGGTTTTAATATTGCTATATTCGAAGAAATATAGAATAGCAGAATTAATAAACTTATTTTTTATGTATTTTACATTCCAGTTACATAGTTAAAATTTCATGATAGTTAGAAAATGTTGTTGTTCTTATTTTTTTCTGGAAATTCGTATGTGTGTATCGAAGATCAGGTTTAAGGCTGAAGTATGGCCACAATTTTCCGATGCGGT
This sequence comes from Medauroidea extradentata, assembly GCA_003012365.1. Taxonomy (NCBI): domain Eukaryota; kingdom Metazoa; phylum Arthropoda; class Insecta; order Phasmatodea; family Phasmatidae; genus Medauroidea; species Medauroidea extradentata. Next base: position 20,985 of record PNEQ01127483.1, on the reverse strand, counting down.
TGTTTCGATCCGTCGAAGTCAAAATGCAGTATCTTACTCGAAAATAGACCCGAGTTGCATTTTCTGCTATCGAGATTATTTTTCTCCGTTCGTTTGAAATATTTCTCGTATTACGCAAACAACATCGCTTTGACAGTTAAAAAGGAGTCCGCAAAACTTTGAAACTGACCTGAATTTGTTAAATGTATTCGAAATTAACAGTTAAGCCACAGCTTATAAATATAAAAAAAAAACAATTCACCCAAACCGCCTAATTACCAAATATTTAATCAATTTTCCCGACAAATATAAATTGAATTGCCCCTTCAAACACAGTATAAATTGTTATTTAACATCCAAGTTGCACCAGATTCACGGATGAATCGGAGCACTACCGTCTTTCAAAACATGCGTAATATTTCTGCGTACAACTCCCAATATATATTTTAAGTAACATTCATATACGTATTTACAAACCGAGAAGACAAATACAAAGTCCAGTCCCATACTAACTTCAAAACTTTACGAATTAAACCCTATACACTATATCGTATCCAGCAAATGAAACATAACATATCTCAGCGCAGTGGTGCAGATCATGTCAGAGCAATTCTCTCTCTCTCTCTCTCTCTCTCTCTGTCCTTTTTCGTACGTGTGATGTATTGCTATCAGAACTCACAAATGTAACTATTATGCTTGTTCAGAACACTTTGCAATAACCGTTATATCAAGAAGTATAAACATGAATTATTATTTCTTTATATGATAGCGTGTAGTGTATTAGAGCAGTTGAAGTAACCAAAACCATAACGTGAATTTGAGTAGTTAAAAATCTTGTCTGGATATTTATTTTCCGTTGTGAGTACTTCTCTTATGTAGAATTTAAGAGAACAACATCAAAGCAAATATTGGCGTTCACCTACAGTTAAGAGCAACTGCAAAATGCTCATAAACATAGCTCATAGTTAGCACGAGTTGAGAAGTCGCATAAATACCACAGAATGCTCGACAAAGTTCCACAGTTTCGCAAACTTACGCGCACCAAGTTTGCATGAACTCTCTTATAAGACTGCAGAATATTTACGATTTTGAAAATCACTTCCTCTGTGGAGTAGCTGCTACATTTTCCAAATTCTTTTCGTTAATCAAATAAAATGTCAAACTTTCCAAGCTCTGCGGTACACTTTTTCGGACTCTTTAACTAAATGACATTTTTTTTCTTATTTAACTTGCTTCTTGACATTTCCGACGTGACGTCAACAGCATTACAAGTATTTTTGCTTCAATTTCAGAGCGCAGCTGTAAGTTTCAGTTACTGAAAATTTAAGTCACTATTCAATAGTCAAGCCCGGCTCTATAGCTTCTATTTTTTTTAGCGATATTAATTTTTTACGCCTAAACGAGAGCAGATAAAAAAATATGCTGGGATGTTTTCTTTAAAATTGTATTCTCCATAGGATTGGCCAAATTTTAAGGCCATAAATACTATGGCCTTAACTAATTATGTAATTAACGAAATTCTGGTTAGTTGACTTTTTGGTCAAAGTCGTAAAATTTCATTGTTTCGAAAAAAATAAACTGTCATGACAAAAACCATTTTAAACAAATCTGTCAAACAGATGTTTGATATCTGCTCTCATTTAAGATTGAAAAAAATAATTTCGCAAAAACAGTAGAAACAAGAACGAAAAATACAATTACTTGTAATGCAAAAATTTGGGATATCATACTTTATGAAAATAAAAGTGTCGTTCGGCTAGGCGTTCGAAGGACTGAGGGCTAAGACATTTTGGTAGGCCTAAATTAGTCGTAAGATGTTGCTAGGTATACTTCCATGACCCCGGACACCTAACTCGTACAGGATCGTCACCGATGTCAAAATTAGAGGCAATGAACTCCCTGTCAGCTCGTCACTGCACGCGGAATGTGTCACCTCATCATCGACTTCGAACTTTGCCATGTGTTGGGCCCGAGATTTTAAATAGGTAAAACTGCCGTGGCTTGGCGTTTTTCGTCACACGACCTTCCCTAAAAATGTTGCGTTATCGGTGTTATCCTCCCTTCATAAATATATAAATAATCACTCTCTACTTCTAGTAACTTAATTGCTGTACTTGAAACCTTTCATAAAATAAAGAATAGTGGTTAATTTCTCTAATTATAATTCGTTTCAGTTTTCTCATAGTACCCACTCCCCAAAACCCCAAGTATAGTTTTCAAATAACCAAATTAATTACATAAAACATATCAATACAATAATAATTTGTATGGTTCAAATATATTTTTACATTTTCGTAGTTTTTCGTTTATTATACAGTCAGTGTACTGTACTATTGTACACATATGCCATTGCAAAATTATGTCGTCCCAGAAATCTTAGAATGAGACTAAGAATAACAAACAAACGATATATTAGAAATCAAGCCTAATTTGGATGTAGTCAACACATCCATAAACCAAAACAACAGTACATGAAAGATCCCACAAACAATTAGACAACAACATATAAAGTAAAAATCAATTAACATTCAAAAATAAAAGTCGAAATACAAAACAAATTAATCTGTAAAACTCAGGATACCACAATTAAGACAGCACAGACAATACTGGGATGAAGACAATAGACACAAGACAGAATAACAACGACGACGTCACAGACAACACACTAGACGACACAACGATGAAGACACAAGAGATCATGGCAGATTTCCAAAAGCCGACTTTTCACGACGCTTTGGGAGCTGACATCTGCTCCCGTCTTCAGGTGAACTGGCCGCCGTTCCCTCATGTGTAGAGGTACGTCAATTTCGCGGATTCAGCAGCCTAGACTTGTCAATCCTATACACGCAGTGGCCACACACTATTATCTATTGGCTTATAACCACACAACCAGGTAGCGAGCGATAGCAGTTCGCATTATTTCGTTATTTACTACTGGCTTGCAGTAGTCAAACGCCTTTCGTAACAGCCGCCAGCAAGTCACAGACATGACAGTAAAGTATACATAATTGGCGTTCAACCTGACCTGGAATGTATCTGCGAAATTTACGTACCTCTGCTCATGAGGCACCCGAGGCCGAGCTGTCGCGAGACCGACAGCCGAAGCTTCCATAACTCGCTGGGTGTTTGTAAAATCAAAGGCACCCCGACAGACAGTTGAAAATAATTTAAACCGACGGCGGGGCGTGGGTGACTGTTTTAGCTGGGCTCCGTACCCGTATTTAAGGCAGTGGAGGGAAAACATTGGGCAGTATATATAGTCTACAGCACTACTCCTAGCGCCACCAATGGCAGTCGAGCTCTCTCCTGATTGGCTGCGCACCTTTTAATGGGTTGGGTGCCACAATAGTACAGTACATTATTCTGACCCACTGCAAAAACATTCAAAGACATTATGCAGTCTGTACCAGGAAAATGGTTGTACAAGCCCAAAGCTACAAACACCATCTCAATGAAATGAGAAACTGGAAATTCAAAATAGCATTTTTTTTGTTAATCACTGAACATTTTACAACCTTAAATTTCGTTGGAATTTTTCTACTCGGAGGTTAAATAAGTTCTCCCAGAAGTTGATTTTACAGTACATTTCTTGTAGTGTAACTGTTTATTTGTGCCTTCAGAAAAGTTCAGTTTGCTTCGCAGGGATACCGTCTACGAGACGGAACGGCAGCAAGAGAAAATTCCTAACTAATTAAATTTTCACCCCTCAGATAACCGGGAGGTGTGCGTAGCTGGGTCTCGGAGCGTACGTTTCACGGTACGAGGAAAGTTTTTTTATTTACATTTTAATTTTAAATATTTTCGTACAAAAATCTTGAACACTTTCATCCTGAATCCCATCTGAATGATAGCTTAAAATATTAATTTTTTAAGAGCGTCGGACTTAGTTTGTAAAAACTCTGGTAATTTAATCAACGCAAAGTTACTTTGTTTTTTCAATGAAATTGAATTAATTCAAAGTTTGCATTTTGTCGAGGTATTTAGAAACTTTTTATATGCCAACATTAACGGCATTGCCAAAGTTACTAATCCAATCAAAATTAAAGTAGTATTACACTAAGTACAAGCAACATTAAATTGCAGATGTTTGGACGAAATACAAGTGTTTTTCATCTACTTCGTCCCATTCCTCTTTTCAGCAGCCAAAATTTTACTTAGTAGCTTGTCTAATTTTCCCGTGCATATTTTGACTTAATATTGTCTGCAATTGGTTCTCCAAGCGTACATGGACTTTCAAGACTTCTTAATGAACTTAATTATTTTTCCACCCATGCACACCAACTCTCAATTCTCTCTCCGATTTTTCTATCTATCTTCCCGTAACATATTTACACAGATTTAGCATTTGAGATGTCACTTTCAAAACATACAAGCGTTAAGTTTGTGGGACAAAATTAAATTCACTTGTAAAAATTCATGTAACGGTATTTCTATTACATGCTTGGAAGCAAGGCTAGTATGATTTCTTACGTACGAGTTGGCAAGGGACAATTTCCGCCACTAGTAACGCTGGTATCATCGGTAAAGTGTCTGTTACATACTGGCGCTTATGGAGAAAACTTCGAATGCAAAACCGAACATTGCCGAAGGACGAAGTTCTCTCTGTTAGTTCAACCATGAAATAGTCTCATTACCGATCCCAGCACATTGGGACCGAAATTACCCCTCGCTAATCTAATAACATTCAGATTCCTAACTTGTAGAAGGATTAACTTTAGCAGTAGTCTTAAGCCTAGTACACACGACCATCTTCCATGTACAGTACATGAAAGTTAGCATTAAAGGTATTCAAGAATGATAACACTTTCTAGCGTTTTAGCTAATATCATACCAAATTAATTGTTTAGTTAACACGGTCAACTTTCTTTCAGGAACAAGTGTACACCAATAAAATTTTGAATGCAGATTTTAAAGTTGCGTTTCGGGGGCTGGTGGTAATTTGTGCAATATTTATTGCACCTGTACCAAAAACACGTAATAAAATTTAAAAATGGAATTATTGTCTCAAGTTGAAAACATTCTTATGCAAGCGGCGTGATACACAATCAACCAATATTATTTAAATAGCTTCTTTCGCCCAGCTGAGGAACTATTTATTTCAAAATACTTCGTATTTGTAAACTGTTTTCTTCAAAACATTCGCGCTTGCTTAAAAATTGTTCGTTTATACTCGACTTACACAAGAAATATAACGAAAAATAGAACCGTCCCTATCCCGTACTAGCTGATATACAAGTCCTTGTATGCTAGCTACTAGTATGCTCGGTGACCGTTCACACAACACAAGTTTACTACAAGCCGAGGTGTACAAGAAAGTGTTCACCTTCTTGTACAATAAACATGCCCGCGTGAACTAGGCTTTAAACTCGCTGGGACTATGGAGTCCCTAATAGTTAGCTGTGCAAGTCGTAATGGAAGGGACTGTCTGAATTAAAAGTCATGCTAAAGGAATAATAATGAAAAGAATTCCTTCTCCCAGGACGTAAATAATTCAGCATGGCCAAGGACACAAACTGTACTTCAGACTTACGCAAACAAGTAAATAAATTTCCTGAACGATAATGGCTGCTTGTCTGAGCTAGGTGTGTTTTTGTGTGTAAGGCGCAAAAGGCTAGAACGCCAACGGTACCGCTGGCCGGCTTATTGTTACGTAATACACTGAGACGTCTTCGCCCAAGCAACTTAACTATGGGGCGCACTGCTTTTTCCTACGAAACTAAGAGTGCATGGTAGATAAATAAACGACGAAAACATCAGTTGATTTCTACGCTTTTTTCGAAGTCAATATGGATAAAATACTCAATGACAATCCTAGATAATGGTATTTAGAAAGTTTATGAGTAAATATGTATCCAGAATTACCAATTCGTTACACGTGATCTCTTGCGCTGCAGTTAAATGCACGAGGTTCCGGTGTCATTGACTGTCCCTCAGAAGTTCGTTAACACAGGAAACAACTTTGTTTAAAACGTTGGCTAAAACTATTGTCTAGGATTGCTATTGTTTATTTTTCGCAAATTGGCTTCAAGAAACTTACAGTTATAGATTAATGCTTTTAGCGTTGAATTATGTGACCCCACGCCCTCTTAAGGGTGGTAAAAAAAATACTTCAATTTTTGGGAATCGTGGTTTAAAGTCCATCGCAGGTTTCAATCTTTTTTTTTCTGTTGGTATTTCCCGAATACAGAAAGAAACGATTTTTTTTTTTTTGCCATTTTCAGAGCCGATGACCTGATAATCACATTTCTAATAAACTTGCCGAGGTTTTTTTATACTCAAAGTAAAATATTTGGAAGTGTGTTTTTCGTGAATATACAAATATTATGAGATACATATTTTCGTCAAAAAAAAATCGCAGTTCCCTACAACAGATTCCAAGCACAGTTAGGGAGATGACCCTATACCTGGTGTATGAAAGGAGTTGAAGAGTGTCACGCCTGTTTGTAAACTACTTTCCTCTAGGAAAGAAAGGCTTATGAGTTCGCGCATCTGTCTGTGTATGCATTTATATCCTCTACAAATAACCGTTGAATCCTTGGACAGAATATCATCAAACTAGGCACACAAACATTACGTAGTAATCTGACTTGACTTTTGTATATTTCGTTTATGCCATGTTCATGTTTTTAAAATGGCAGCTTTTTTCTATATTTATATAATATTATATATCACATCTGAATAAATATAATCCTGAATTTTACCAAACTTGGTACACATATAATTCATACTAAGCTGACTCTACATTTTGTGTTTTTAGTCCGTTCCGTGTTTATATTTTCAAAAGGGCGGCCGTTTTAATATTTATAGCATAATGACATATCTGAGGAAATAATTTCAGAATTTCGTTAAACTTGGTACACAAACACTACTAAACTAATTTGACTTTTCCGAATTTCGTTTATCTTGTGTTCATATTTTGAAAACGGTTCGCCGTTTTGCGATCATTTTTATTTTCTTAGCATAACATGAAATATCCAAGGAAATACTTCTCTGAATTACATACAACTTTGTACACATGTGCTACATAGTAAGCTGATTTGTCTTTCGAGTATTTTGTTCATCCTGTAACAATATTTTCAAAAGTGCGATAATGTTTAAAATATTAGCGTAATGTGTCATCTGAGAAAATGTTTTTCCGTATTTAATTTTTTTTCTCGACCATAATTAACTCAATAGACGTTTTTCAGGTTTAAATTAAAATTGGAACACAAATCCCTTATTACGATGACTTGATATTTATACATTTTTTCGTTCATACTGTGTTGGTGTTTTCAAAGTTGTTACTGTTTGAACACATTTGGATCACACGTTATATCCAAGGAGCTATTTTAGAGAACTACATCATACTGAACACAGCTATACTGCTTGGAAAGATGACTAATTTTATATTTTTTATGCTATATTCGTATTTTATGAATGTGGGTCTTACTGTCATATTATGACCACATGAGATATCTTAGGAACCAATTTTCAAAATGTCATCAAATGCAATACTTCTATAGTACCTAACACGTTAACTTGACTCGTGTGTATTCAGTTCATGCCATGTTTGAATTATTAAAATTGTGACAATTTTAAAAAATATCACCCGAGGTAGCTACACAATTTGTCAGAACTTCATCAAACACGGGACAGATATGTTTCTTAGTTAAAAGTGACATGATTCTCAATTATTTTGTTAATGCTGTGTTAATAGTTATACAGTGGTAAAACTTGAAAATTTCTCTATCTCATGAGAGATTAAATTACTATTATTATTAAGGGTTCATTTAAATCTAACTCTGTACGTACGTAGTATCTGATAAAGCGACTTCGATTTTGCGTGTTCTGTTCACACCGTATTCTGTTTTTAAAAACTGTTGCCCTTCGAACTGTGCTAGAATGTAGTCTACAATAGAAGTAATTTTTTTATCTAATGTACTTCTTTCCACGCTATCGGGACGGATTTTGTCTTACAGATTCAACAAATATCGTATGCGAGTATGCAAGGAAACCAAACATATTATTAATGGAGTAGTAAAGTTCATTGGTGTCAATGTCTCAATTTCTGTAATAAATGGAGACTGCTCCTTTTGATACCAACAGTTTTTTTATTTTATTTTTCGTGTAATCTGTCAGTTACAAACGACCAGCGCCGGGTAACTAAAGGCCGTATCTATAGACATATTTCGAATGACAACCAACTACTCACCAATGCTTTCTCTATGGGGATAGCAGTTGGCTGTCATTCGAAAGAGGTTTATAATATCGGCCCTAAATGTAACTTCGTGGTGTTCGAGAAAACCTGGTTCCGTGAATGAGCTAAATGACGTAACTCTAGCTGGTACAGCTTCAAAAGGGGTGGACCTTGAGGGGGGCGGGGGGAGGGGTAAGACTGCTCCGGGCGCCGGGTTAGATGGGGCGCTGGTGGTGCCGAACATTTTTACTTTGGAATGAATTGTAAGTGTAAAGAGATACAATATTTAGACTTTCGCTAGTTTTATATTCTGTATTTTTACTAACCCTGAACACCATATAATGTTATCATGACAGTATTTATGATTAGAATGCACACTTAAAACACTGCTAATGGTAGATAGTAAGTACAGGTTTTACGTATTTGCTACTTAAATTGTATACTGTTATTTACGCGAGCGAGCGCAAAACAACGTATGCAAGATACGTTTATTACTGTTGAATTGATTGGACTGTTGGAAAAAAAGGGGGAGGCAAATGACAATTCTTGCCCCGGGCAAAGGAGTGCCTAGATCCGTTCCTGAGCTTCAAAAGTGTCCGTAGGAAGGCGAAGTTACACTACAGTGGTAGTATTTACGTCGAGGTCACGTCAAGTGTAGCGGCTCTCTAACTGTGGCCAGCAGAGGGCAAGGCAGCAGACGACCGCCGTTGCTATGACGACGTCATGCCAGGCCGGGCAAAGTCTCGCGACTACACGTCCGTACAGGAGCCCAGCGCCAGCCGCTGCCACTGACCACCCTCTGTTATCGTCGCGTCCGTCATCTCCACTCTTACATCACACTGCTACATCACACGCCAGTCAGCGCCTCGCTACAACTTTCAACTTCACACACGTGGCATTCCATAAACAAAACCCCATAGGTAGAGATGTGACTATATCGCGAACATGTTTTGTTCTACCTTACCCTTGAAAACGCTGTCGTTTCTTGTGACATACATGATTCGGTGATATACATTTGACACAACGTAGCTGTGTGTAGACCAATAACAGGTATCAAACATTACAGTAGCGGGATTCTTATTGGCTTAGTCAAATAGGGTAACAGCTCCAAGCACAAGCTAAAGCCAGTTAGTTATCTTCTGATAAGTTAAACAAGTGTTGAAATATAGCAAAAAGTCAAGATTTCCCGCGATAAACCATCATCTCTGCCCATAGACTATCGCATCCAGCTATTTAATTCCGTTCAGTAAGAGACTGTCAATTTTTCACTCTGGTAAATCAAATTTAGTGTGAAGAAGGCAAGAAACTGAACCTCGAAGCCCTAAGATTGACCATTCTTAGACATAGACAGGTTTTATATTTTATTAAACTGCAGTATGATAGGACTTATGCCGAACGTGGTGTGTATAGAAAAGTTTTTTTTTTACATTCCTGTCCGCCTATCCCCGATTTCCGTGGTGTCTCTCAAAATCGCTCCAGGCGAATAATGGGTCGGTGCCTTAACAAAGGCCATGGCCAATTATGTTTCTTGTATAAATTTGTGTAAAACCGGTTCTAATGACCTCTCTTTCGACGAGACTCAAAGTGAGAGCTTTTGATCAGCGCTTAACATTGAGGCCTTTAACGCTGGTGAAGGGTGACAAGAGGCGAGTATGGAGCGGTGCCGGAATTAAGGGGCGGGAGAAATGGGAGATCCCCGAGAAAACTCGCCGACCAACGGCATCGTCCAGCACGATTCCCACATGCAAAAATCTGGGGACCGACCCCGCCGGGAATTGAACCCGTATCGCCTTGGTGGGAGGCGAGAGGTCTGACTCCTCGACCACCACCGCCCCGACGAGACTTAAAGCTCTATGAGAATAAATGAAATATATTTTCTTGGGAAGTATCCACATAACCGTTATTTCAGGACGTACAGATATATGCGCAAGCACAAATTTTACCAAAGAAGTCTTACTAGTGACTCTTCTTAAGGTGGCCGTCATGCCCCAACCGGCGAGCTGTGTGCAGATCTCCGGACGTTGCAACAATATTCGATAACTACTCAATACACATAAGTATTGTCTGCTTAGGAAAAATGATTCTATAGGCTGTTCAGGATGAACTGAGCACTGCTTACAATTTTCTATGAGCCATTATGCCTCCATCTTTACTATTTTAAATACGATAACTTCCTTGTAACTAAACTCTAGTGTAAACATTTCACAAGTCTCAAAACTTTACTTCTATAGCTCTAATTAATTTTTTTTATTAAAATAAGTGTTGGGAAGCGCTCACTTTAAAGAGAACAGTCTATAAAAAAGTTACGCACATGTTCACCCATTTCAGATCCTGAAGTTTTCTCTTCAGTTTCTTTCTACGCTGGCGAAAATAGGTTTTTTTAGGTATTAAGATCCTGGTGCAGAATCTTTAAAAGGCATAGGCATGTCAATACACCTTTATGTTTAACGTAATGTCGTAAAATGAGAGTCGCCGCTGAATGTCTCATAGAGGCAGTTCAGCGACTTGCGCCTAGAAACTAGGGGAAGGCGTGATGCGCGTGCTGTCTCGTCCTTATCGCTTCCCTACTTCTAGGCCTCGGACGTGCAAAATCCGTCTACCCAGGCGATCAACTTAAGGGCGCCGCCTACCCGCACGCGAGAGTCTCAAAAGCGACGGAGCTGTAAGGTCGACCTCGAAGCGCGCTTCAAATGCCGCGACGTCCTCAACGAGCCAAGCGCTGAACTAGCGTGCAAGGTTCCTGCCGAACGGTTTTTACTATGGAAGACTAAGCAGTGACCAAATAATTTTATTGGTGGAAAGTTTGCAACTAAGTTCAGTGCAGGTCGCAATCTGAGTTTCATATACATCTGGTGAATAAATTTTGAAATATGGCAGTCTGAAAAGGCCGTTTTTAGCCATGTTGGAGGACTCAGAACCAGTGTTTCTAATGAGCCAGGCATCTTAACAATGAAGTTCCGACACTGTCAGCAGTTTTTCTTTTCGTACGTTGGCACAATGGGCACATGTGGAATATTTTTCTACAAAAAAACCTGTTTACGAACACACTGCAACGGGTTTGAAGCGTGGGGTAGGCGGCCGCCTTAAGGCCGTGATCTCTAAGTTTCTACTTTCTTGGCGATATTATTTTTTTTACGCGTAAACGAGAGCTCGATATCAAAAAATATGTCTGGAAGTTTTGTATAAAATTGTCTTCTCCATGATGGCTGACATTTTTCAAGGCAGTGGATACTACGGGCTTTAACTAACTAAATTCCGGTTAAATGACAATTTAGTCAAAGTCGTATAATTTATTTCTTAAAAAAAAATAGTTACCACAGCAAAAACCATTCCAAACAAAACTGCCCGATTGGTTTTTGATATCTGCTCTCGTTTAATCTTAAAAAAAAATAATTATACCAAAAAACAGTAGAAACTAAAGAGAACGGCTTTAACCTCCGAACCTCTCACCTTCCACCAAGGCAATCCGGATTCGATTCCCGGCGGGTTCGGACCCAGGATTTTCGCGTGTGGGAATAGTGCTGGACAATGCCGCTGCTTGGAGGGTTTTCTCGGGGATCTCCCGTTTCCCCCGCCCTTTCATTCCAGCACTGCTCCATATTGACAACATGTCACCCCTCACCAGCGCTAAAGATCTCGATGTTAAGTGCTGAATCAAAAAAATCTCACTTTCTCTCGCTCACTTTCTCTCAATTTCTCTCCCTCACTTTATCACTCTTTCTCTCTTCCTCTCTCTTTCTCTTTCTTTATTTCTCTCTATTTCTCTCTTTCTTTCTCTCTCTCACTTAACCTCTGAACGAATCGCCGCACGAAGGAAGAAAGGGCAAGCTCACAGACCGCGGACACAGCGTCGGCCGCAAAGCCGCGGATGACCCATTGGGCCATTGCCCGTCGCGACTATGAGCAGGAGCATGCAGGGAAGTGTCGACGAGGAAAGCTGGGATTTATCCGCGCCTCTGGGGCCGCTACTTCATGCAAATTGCGCGCGCTTGGAGACCGCATATCGCGTGACGGCGACATTACGTCGTCGTTAACTGACATCCGCCATAATTGAGAGACATTTCACATACGCGGCGTGCGCCCGCGGTGTTCTGCTGTCATTCGCGCACCAAGCCGCCTCGCAACACCGTCACCGCATGCCACGCGCCACTGCTGACACATTCGCTGAATACACACACGATCGCATTCACTGGCGCACCATTGGGAACATTTTGTTGGTAGTGCTGACTGACCTGAAGGGGGTGGGGCGGGAGGAAGTAGGGTATTGTGGAAGGGAATCACGCGCTCCTGTAATTTCAAATTAAGTAAACATATTTTATGTTTGACAATAAAACAAAAATATTTGCTCTTTTTAACTCATTTATGTACACTTTAACTATTGAGTTTCGTGTATTATACAGACCAATAGCTGCTATTTGCCGTTAAGCCACATTAGTTAATGCCCCATCCCCTTCAGTAACCCTCCAGCACCTTAAAAAAAAAAAAAAAAAAAAAAAAAAAAAAACACCACGGCTATGATAATATACGTTCTATTTAAAAAAAAAGGAAAAAAAAAAATAACTCAGTGAAATCTGTCATGTCAGATTTTATTTATTCTTACTGTAGGTAATGTACCCTTTGGCTCTCTCGCTAGCTTCTGTCTTCCTTTGGTAGGTGACATGGAGGCGCAGTTCTGCGTTCCGCGAAAGGGTTCGCGCGGTTCCAACAGACTGTTAGCTGAAGTACACTGCGTGGCAGAGCGTGATCTCTCCCCTCGCCCATGGGGGCCGGGCGCCGGGATGGCCTAGGCTAAGAGGCACCGTTAACAAAGAAAGCC
>PNEQ01127482.1:39622-84741 GCA_003012365.1 Medauroidea extradentata | reverse complement strand
GTAGTAGTTTGAGCGGGTTATAACACGAACGTCAGTGAGAGGGGAAAGTAGGGGGAAGGGGGGAGAAATCGTCACGTGACTAACAGCCAATTAAAATAAAGTACCGGATAGGGGAGGGGAGGGGGGATAAGTTAATATATACATGTAAAAAGTGGTGGGGGGGCGTCAGTGTGTCGATGATGCTCGTCCGGGTAAGACGTGCCGGTAGTTGATATAATTAAATAATTTTTATATAAAAAGTTTTTTATTAAATAGTTTTTTATTAAAAAGTTTTTTATTAAAATGTTTTTTTAATAAAAAGTTTTATTATCAAAAATTTTATTTATTAAATACGTGCGGGGTTATTATGGAATGCGAAATCGAAAATTTTTTGGAAGAAACACCAAGATGGCGGCCGGAAACAATATGGCGTCCGGAATCAAGATGGTGGTAATATTTTTTCGGGATTTTTTGAAATTTTGAAATTTTTTGGAAAATTTTGAATTTTTGAAATTTTTTTTGAAATTTTCGAAATTTTGGAAAATTTTGGTAATTTGACACTCAAGGTCAAGGTCAGGGTCAAGGTCAAGGTCACGATCATCCAACATGGCGGCCGGGGACGTGACGTCACAACATGGCGGGGGGCGCCACACTCGGGCGGGCGCCACACTCCGGCTCCTGTGCTGGAACCGGCCAAATCATACTACTTTGTACCTAATGTATACTGGATACAAACAAAACTTAGATTGTAGCATGCAGTGAACTATGCCCCGTAGTCGCGCCCAATAAAATTGTAGGATCCCCGCTAAAGCCACTTTCAGACTAGTACTTCGTGACTGGTATAGAAAAAACAAAATCCTTAACCGAAGATTGCCGAAGTTTACCTCTTCCGATGGACAATTTATGCAACGAAAACTAAATGTTACAGTGGAACAACAACGAAATAAAATTATGCACATTTGCTAACGCTTGTCAGTTACAAATAGTTATATTTAGTGCGACCTTTGAAAGATATCTGCAATGAGATTATATGACAAACTGCATTTTTTTATACTATACGCCATTTGTAGCGAATGTTGTTGAGTCGTAGAAAAGTCACAGTAACGTAACAGGACGAGTGCTTAAGGTTGGTTTACAATTAAAAAAACATAAGCATAGAAACAGAACATATAAAACTACGGTAGAAACTGTGCATAACCAAACGCCTTGTACAATATTAATTCACAGTTGGATTCTTATTGTCATGCTTAGTCAATGTCATTTTTTTGACGAATCTGAAATTTTCGTTGTTGTATAGAAGACAACCGAAGGTCATTCTGACATATTTGAAATAGATAATATGAAATGTAAAATCAAAGTCCCAATGAACTGCGCCGCGTAAAACATTATTCATAATACATAAACAATTTTTCTAACATTAAAATTTCTATTTCTAGCTTGTTTTATTTTTGGAGGTTAAAACATAATGGCGGACATTCACAAATTCATTTGCTGTTATTGGTTGCTGCCCTATGCGTACGCAGAAGAAATGAAATATTACCTTTTCTTATGTCAGCATATTTATGCACACGACCCCTATTTTGCAATTGTAAATCGGTACGTAATAATACACAGATGTTAGTTCTTGTGCGAACGAACTACGTTCTATGCTTACCTATTATGTTAGCAATGGTTCTCCCACCTTTAATCCTTTAATGACACTGTGGGTTTTCTGTGTTTCAGCAACATTAGCTACAAATGGCACATATACCCAACAAAACCATCCAGTTTGTCAATTATATTTAGTATGTTGTAAAGTGTAACGTAATAACGACAATTATATTATGAGCATTACAATAATGGAACATCTCTCTCCGTAATTAATGATGCGTGTTCTGATGTTGGTATTAGTGAGGAGAGCTTATAGCCTATTTCGGGTGTCATCGGTGAAAATAATATTCTGGTTCTTTAACATGGGAATTAGGACTCTCTTATTGCATGAACCATGAAGGTGGGAGTATACAGGAGATAGCATGTTGGGACTTCTTTGAAGTCGACGTATAGGCTTATATGCCAGTTTTGCGCGAACAAATCTAGAATGAACAGATTTGAGTGAAAATGGTTACGTGCGTTGAATTCGGATATAAAAGTGCTATCAGGTACGTGAAATGCATCTACTGCTGTTATATTTCATGAGTAAAAAGGCCATGTTTTACATTTGCATAGTGTAAATTATGTGGTTAAACAATTGTTTATGTAGATAAACCTAGCGAACTGACCTAAAAATACGGCCACATATATTGTTTATTTAGGCATATATACGTTACTGACGATGTGCAACTGCTTGCGTGTAGCAATAAAACAAACACATTTGCACACACAATTTTAAATAAATAGCAGAAACTAGCATAATGTATTAAGTTAGTTCAACAGTTGTTTCCATGCACAAATAGTTGGCGATACCGGTACTCACAGAAATGTGTTTCAAAACGCAATCATGACGTTGAGTTTCTCCAATCAACGTAGACTGTGATGAACACGGCACATCTGCAATTTGGTAAATAATTTTTACTCTATTGCTCTTCAAACTTCGAGTAAAATATATTGGCTCCTCTGGCGAAAACAATGTTTATGGGCTACAGTGACCACGTGTATAAACGTTCAAGCAACAAGGGCACAAATACACTGCCTTCAAGTGTTTGCCTAGGCAGTATACGGCTCTGGTATGTGCCCTGTTTGCGACAAGTCGTCCCTACGGGAAACATGTATACGCCTATTCAGCACCTTGCGCGTAAAATGCTTGATGTGGATACTATAGTCGTTCTTATTGCCCCCATCCTGGCCAGATCTATAAACATTCAGACACGGATAAATGTTCCAGGTAGGGCTCATTACATGCGTTTGAAAGGTAGATGCAGCGAATTACGGTCGTTATTTTCTTCACTACACGTCTTAAGTGGCTGCGTCAAATCTTTTGTTAATAATATTAATACTCGTTTAATAAATGATGGATGTGAGTTATAACCGGCAATGTTTCTTTATACAAAAATTACATTTTACTAATAGATGCGTATTATTGGATTAAATCGGTACTGGAAATTATCTAGTGTTTATTGTTTGGTGAGAAAGAATATTTATCTTAAAATTTAAATTATAGTAAATAGTTCATATGTACGCTTAGATCTTTCGAATACAGTATACGCAATGAAAGATAAAGTAATTAGTTACGTCCCTATTGAAATATTTTCAATTATATCTTGCCGAAATTTTAACCAGGAAGGAATTGAAAATAATTCATTAGAATAAGTGACACGGGCTTTTATCATTCATTTTATTTGAATATCCACGAAAAAATACACACTTCGACGTGATTCTTTGAATTTACGAATTCGGCACGCTGACTAGAGACACGATTTTTAGTACCCTCATAAACGGCTTTTTTAGACTGCCGTATCTGGGAAATCATACTGTTACGATTACCAAGAGCCTCGCCTAGAGAACGGACTAACGAAGAGACGACAGTGCAATCAGGTCAGTGGTTGCACAAGACAAGGACCTCAGCGATTCTCCTCACATGCACCGAAGTGTGGTAATATAAGGCAATATATTAGGGGAATCGAGGTCTGTATCCTTCAAGCCTTCCAGCCGTCACCACCTCGTCAGGATGGTCCTGGGTCGAGACCCACGACGTGCCGCCGTCCGTCGATAGCCGACACAACCATCATTAGCCTCCGGCATCATGTTATCGGTAAGGTATAAGGTGTCCAAAGGGTCGCCCATCATAGAGTATAAACAATACTAACTAAACAGCCGCTCCCCTACTACCTAAAGTATGTAACGTAACCTTGTAGTATTCTTTAATCTAAACTATGTAAAGTAAAGCCACCGATTAACATATTTCATTTAACCGTAACCCTCACCCTTAACTTTACCACTTAACTAGTTTCAGTATAAAGGTCCTACCTCTGACTAAAGCCACCCAAAGACAATAAATTGTGTGTAAAACGGTTAAAATAATAGTTATGCAACAAAACCTACAGTATTCGAGAAACACAAGAATGGAAACTTGCAACGAACCAGACATCTCACAAATCAAGTTCACTGCTTAAAGTTCCATTAGAAAAAAATTGTAAAACACTGAATGCCTGTTAAGGGCGCAGTTCACCTCAGTTTTCAACGTCTTAATTTATTTTTATTTGTGTACCATATTTTTTCCCCTTACTTTAGACGTAAATTATGATTAAATCTTCCTCTTGGGAATGTTTTGTATCTCTCATAGTTTTTGCGTAATGAGTCGTAAACGTCAAAATTTGCACTTTACGGTTTTAAGTATGCCACTAAAACCAACTGATATACCAAACCGACAAAATTCACAGTGTATAACAAGGTTGTAGGCTATAATTTGACTTATGTAAAAACAAAAATAAAATACTTTTGTATTTATTAAAAAATGCTTAATTTTGAAGTGAAAATTTAAAAAATATCAACAATTTTTTTTAGAAATACAGAACATATATATTTTTTTGTTTATATATATATATATATATATATATATAAAATCATAGCCTACAACATTGTTACATAATGCGAATTTTTCAATTTGGTACGTCAGTTGGTTTTAGTGGCGTACTTAAAACCGTAAAGTCCAAATTTTGACGTTTACGACTCATTACGCAAAAACCACGAGAGATACAAAAATTTCCTAAGAGGAAGATTTAATTACAATTTATGTATAAAATAAGAAAAAATCGCTGGTACAAATATAAAAATAAAAAAGACGTTGAAAACTGAGGTGAACTGGGTCCTTAATTAGCTTATGCGTAAATGTGATACTGCATTATTAAATCCAATGAGTTTTGATGAAAATAATTTTCATCAACTTTTTTCAGTGCGTTACGTCGCACATGGGTGAATGTTTTCAGCTCGGAGTCTTGGGGATCTACCAGCAAATCACAGACGTGTACTGTCGCAGTAACCTTGTTCTCATTGGCGCAGTCTATTGAGTGACGCCTCTGCACGAAGTTACGCTGCTAACAATCATAAACCCGGTCAGAGGCGCTCTTAGGATTTTGTGCTTCTCAAGCAGAAATGCAACCTATATTGGCATCATTTTAAAGTGACCGCATGTCTGAATGTACAGTATTATTCGCATCAGACGCTAATAAAAGTAGAAGCAATAAAGGTGGTTAAGGTATGCATTCATTTCCCTATGCGCAAGTACTTGAACTGATGTGCTGTCTTCTCGCCGATTTATTATCTGTAACAGACGTTCCGTGGTGACAATATCATTTCATGAAGTAATATTACAGACGAATGTGTTTGTACCGATTATGTATTTAAAAATTTCCTGAACCAAGATTGTCACGCCTAAAAATGACATCTAGAACATCTGTATTCGCAATTTACTGTCACGATAATTCAAGCTTAAAACATCAATGTTAAATTGGTATAAACTCGTAACATTCTTTGAATGCTAATCCTTATCAGACATCACTCACACACGTTACGTAGTTTTCGAAGTATATTCTGTCTGCTGGAATTCTGCATACTTGAAGCACCTGATTTTTTTGTGAAAGAAAAAAAAATGTTTGAGTAACTTGTTTCAACGTCTTTGTTCACATCTGCAGTTTTGCTTCATGGCTATTGGCAGTAGGTCTTCGTGCAGAGGTGTCACTCAGTTGACTGGCCAATGAGAATAAGGTTACTGTGACACTACACGTCTGTGATTTCCTGTTAGAACCCCTAGACTCTGAGAGTAAAAACATCCAGTCAGTGGCCATGAAGGACTGCGTATGTACACATAAGTAGAGCCATGCAAAATTCGCGTTATTTCCTGACAGCTGACTAGACTCCAAGTGACTATATGCTCTTTCGACGTCTCCCGCTGGCCGATACTGTCGTGACTTGCCGCGAAGAACACGTAAATAACTATACATAAAAGTTCGTGGCCAATTGAACCGCAGATTATGCTCTGTTATGTATAGGAAAGTGCAGCTTAGTCTGCTACTAAATGATAACGCGAATTTTGCATGTATCTACACATAAGTGGAGATGGTAAAATTTCGTGGATTCAATGACCTGCATGTATAAATCAAATATCCTATGCATACTCAATCCCCGACCATTTGTCCACTAGCTGCCACTCAGTGGAACAGCAGACAATGAACGAATAGACAGGGCTTGAGTATGCATAGAATATTTGATTCTAACATGCAGGTCATAGAATTTGTGAAATTTCACCATCTATACACATAAAACATTGAAACAAGTTGGCGCAAAATCATTTTCACCAATAGTTATGTACCTCGGAGGTACAATACACTATGTCCACTTTTTCTTAAAACACACTTTTCAACCCGGACATTAACACGTAGCATAAAACACAAAGTCCGTATTGTGTAAGAAAAAACACATTCTTGGGTGTCAAACATCTAAATTCATTAGCAAATCACATTCTTCAAACTGCTCTCCTGAAAATTTTTATTTTTGTGACGCAGTGTCTTATGCCTCCTAGGTACGGAACTGTAGTAGAGTGGAAATTCTAAATTTTCTAAGTAGAAAAAATATGTTTTCTAGTAAAAGAAAAAATACAGTGCTGCAAAGATACGCACACATTAGGTGCATGCAATCTTTCGACGATCATAAAAATCAATTGGGAAAATTACTGGGACTTAGCTCTTAGGTAAAGAAAGGCACTGGCATATCGTTAATTTTGATGTAAGAAACTAAATTATGTCTCTTTTTCACTTGGGTCGTTTAGAATTTCCAGTCTACAATTAGCGACTCTATGCATTCTGCTTGAGTACCTGGCATGAGGCTGCTCTGCGCTGAAAAATTGGTAAATTTATAACTGTCACAAACACTGTCTAACTCTTACACATTACATTGATAGTTATTTTCCACAAACGTAATATTTTTCGGTTCAGTAGTTCCTGTACAAGCTCATGTCAAAATAGTGATTTGACTATTTTCACCACTTACCCAAAGTCAAATCTGTTCAAACGATACTAATGAAACAATAATTTAGAGTTAAAGTAAAGGTATTAAGCTACAGAATGACACATTTGTAAATTCACATAAAATTGTTAGTATTAGAAAAATTCGTGAATGTACCAAAATTTTTGCATTTTTTTTTTTAATTTTTATGTGAAATAACAAATGTGCCATTATGTAGCTTTATACGTTTTCTTTCACTCTAAATTATATAATTTGTATCGTTTCAATGATTTTTGCTTTGGGTAAGTAGCGAAAAAGAGTCCAATACTTCGACACGCGCTTGTACGAAAATGTTGGAACCGACAAATATTGTATTTGTGGAAAATTACTACTAATGTAATGGGTAAGATTTGGGCAGTTTATGGTACAATTAAAAAATTACGAATTTTTCGGTGCAGAGCGTCCTTAACGCGTGGCGAAATGCAAAATTGTGTCAGCAGCCAATTAGGTAATTATGAAGAAAAGAGCTCTTACGCGGCTGTGAATTCTAACATTTAGGTCAAAGAACAAGCTAAATTTTCCGCTTCGTTGCCAACACAGATTGTTATTCCAATAAATACGCCATAAACTTCATTAATAGTTTTAGAAAATTACTCCTGGTGCCAACCAAATTCTAGTGTTATTTCATATTGGGCTACATACCTCTTAACATTCTATAAACAATTAGACATCTTGTATTTATTTGTTTCAAAGAATTGTTATTTTAAAGTCGACCTTCGGGGTGGCATTACTTTCAGCGAATTCTTTTGACGCTTAAGTTAAAAGCACAAATTTAAACTTATTTTTTTCTTCGGCATTCTGTACATTAAATTAGCTTGCGTCGAACTAACTCGTCAAATGTCAGTGCATGGTAAATGATTCAGCTCTTAAAACGTTAGTTTAAAGTTGTAGATTTCTCAAAGCCAATTTGCAAAAAAAAAAAAAATTAAAAACATCACGTACAGTAGTTTTCGCAAACTATTTGAGCACAAATTTTTTTCGGGTTATGTATTTCTGAAGAACAATTACTACACCGAAATCTCGTACATTTAATTCCGGCACCCAAGTGTACCATTCTGGGAAAATGTTTGTTCATAAGTAGGCAAATATTATCATCCAACGTTTTTTTTTTTTTTTTTTTGTCATACTGATTTTCCAAAAAAAGTGTGGATTTTAATTAGGGTTTTCAGCGTTTATTCAGCTACTACACACTCTTAAGCCACGAAGTATTAATTAGTTAAGCGTTAATTTGTATCCTTTGTGCTTTGCATTGAAAAGACGAGGGGCTTTTCCCGAACGTGCAAGTGTTCTTATAGATCCTCTGATTAATTGGAGTCCTTGACTGGAAGAATGACAGCAGCTGGGTACTCTGCGCTCAGAGTCGATAATTCAAGTGGAGAGCGAGCAAGAGTGAACCTAAGTGCTGGCATGCTCTCAGACCCCGATAAGACTCGTTTTTCTCTGGTTATAGACTAATTATAGCGGCGGCACAATTGCATCACTACAGCACATTAGCCAACGTGCCTAGTTAGTTAAGACTCGACTTTCATGTTTTCCCAGTTTATCTTTCAAGCAATATACACTGTGACTGCTTCAGTGTTTGTTGACGTTATTCAACTTGAAAGTCTAAAACTTTCAAACTTTGATATACATGATGGAACGTAAGTTGTGTAAAAGCTCGCGGATACAAGTAGCCAGACCTAATTCAAGAACAGTAAGTATAACAATAGTCCTTTTATTGCCAACAGTTACTAACGTTCAACCATCGAAACGGCTGTGTTGATGAACATTTGAAGTGGCTATAAAGCAACATTTACTGCAGATAAAAAAATTGACCTTCCGAATTTAGTTCAGGTTCATGATGGTACTTATACAGAGAAAAAAGTGTGACCTCCATCCGATCCCATACGTGAGAAACATTGTCACCTTTGTTATGATGCATGTTTTCCTGTACTTGTACAGCTATAACGACCCGATGTAGTGAATAAAGAACTGGATTAAAATAAGTAAAAAACGTTCATGTTGCTAACACGCTCAGACACGCCTTTACTGCGATACAAGTCGAAGTCGAAACATTTAGGGCCGATTGCACAGTCATGTTGAGAAAAACCTAAGGCCTCTCTGAGTGAGCTGTGAGGAATTTTCATTGCAGAGACGAATAGTGAGTGAAATCTAAGGAAAATATAAAAATTACTTAAGAGGGCGTGGTATATAACTTAACGCTAAAAGCATTAATCTATAACTGCTATAACTGTAGGTTCCTTGAAGCCAATTTGCGAAAATTAAACAATAGCAATCCTAGACAATAGTTTCAGCCAATGTTTTAAACAAAATTGTTTCCAGTGTTACGAACTTCTAAGGCACAATCTCTGACGCCGGAACCTCGTGCATTTAACTGCGGCGCAAGAGATCACGCGTAACGAATTAGTAATGATATATATATATATATATATATATATATATATATATATATACTCATAAAGTTAACAAATTCTATTATCTAGGATTGTCATTGAGTATTTTTATCCATATTGGCTTCGAAAAAAGCGTATAAATCATTTGATGTTTTCAGCGTTTATTTATCTACCACGCGCTCTTGAAGTGTCCTCATACCTTCCTTTAGAATTTCTCAGGCTGCAAATCAATCATGGTGGCCGTGAATTGAGGTTAGAATGCCACATGGAGGAGAGTAATATTCTTATTTTAAATTTAATTGTTATATTTTAGAGGAGGAACATAATCATAGTGTACATGGAAGACTGCACTGGCATCTACAACACAATTTATATTCGTTGTACATTTTTACATGAAAGGGATATCGTGTTTTTTTACTGTCACTTTTGATATCAAACAAAATGGTTACGATAGCAATTTATAATCAAAATGGTTACGATACCAGTTTATAAACAGAATCAACGACGTATTTTTTAACATTTGTTTTTGCATTTTTTAAGCTTCAAAATATGCGAAACACTAAATATAAATTAACAAATCTCCATCATTAAAATGTTGTGCATAAGAAATGGAAAATTATAAACATTTTAGCTACATTCGCATGTCGATACACGAAGAGAAATTATTTTTCTCACGAATATTGTGGTAACACTTCACCCCAACTGAGATATATCAATTTCCTGACTCAGCAATGCAGACGAAATATACTTAGATTTCACTCAAGCTCTCCTTAGTTTCACCTTTACCTAAAGATTTTCCTCACTTGACTCTACATTCCACCCTTAGACAATGCCGACAAGTAGGAAGAAGACTTGAGATTAATGATTTTAAAAAATTAACAATTAAAATTCATCGTTGAAGATTAGCATAACTTTTCAACTTAATTGTTACTTTCAAAACTAATGATTTAAAAAATTTTAATCGATAACATTTTTGGCTAGCCCTTAAAAGTAACTAGTTAGTTTTCCGCAAACCGATGACTCCACTGGAAAATAACTGGATGGCTTCAGAGTCCAACACCGACACACAATATTAACATAAAAATATAATTTTCCGTACACCGAACACTAAACACAAATGACACCTATCACTATCTACACGATGCAAGCTGAGCCAAACGAAAGTGATACAGTAGGTGGCGCCACAGTCGCGTTTGTCTCGACAAGCAGGTTGATAACATAGCAAACTACTTTTTTTATATCGGAAACGAAGGAACCTAAGAAGAGCGCGATTTATTTTATTGGTCTGGTGCAGCGCACTGAGTTTGTAAACATTACTTTAATTGTTATTTAAATGGTTTTTATTTCTAACTTTTACTATGTCCCTTTAACTACGTTTTTTTTTTTTTGAAACTGAAAGAAATAGCAGTTTTTCAGTTGTTGTCAAGGTGTCAAAGTAATGAATTTCTTGGTAATGTTGTCATGCTTGTGTAACGTTTTATTTTTCTCCATACAAATATTTTGACACACACTGACTTTTAACTTCAATCAGTTAATTTTCTTTTAACTATAACTTCTATCAGTTAATAATTTAAAAGTTAACTTATAATTTAAATCAGTTAATTTGTAAAACATTAACTTCAGCTTTAATCAGTTAGATTTTTTGGTTAACTTTCCGATATCTGCAGATAGGCAACCCAAGTAGCACGTACATAGTGACATTCTTCCGGGGACCACAAGCCACAAAGGATGTACAACCCTGCATGTGTATCATCATGCATCTGAATTGAATCAGGAAGTTCAATGTTTCATTCGTAGTAGATGCTAATTCATCGCCACTTCACGCGTTCTTTAACATAACAGCCGGCCTTCGTAGTGTTGTCTGTTAGGGGCCGGTCTACGGTGCGAGAGGTCCTTGGTTTTAAACCCGGATCGGGCATGGCTATTGTACTGTCCCTTCACCCCACTCCACCCTCATCGATTCTTAAGGGTCCTCACAGGATAAGCTGCGTTTGTGTGTGTGAGGCAGGAGCGGCAAGGTTGCCGTTAGCCGGTATATGTAAAAGCATTATCGCCTCTCCGCTCAAGCTACCCAGCTGCCGTGCAGTGCTTTACAATATTATCCTTTTTTTATAGAATTTTAAGCGGTGACCACAATATTTTATCTGTCTAGAATATTTCAAAGTCTAACGCTTGTTTCTATAGCTGTGTTTTTCGAATCCGGTTTTAATATTTTACAGATACGGCAGTCCGAAAAAATCCATTTTTGGCCATTTTGAGGGGCCCGAAAATGTTGTTTTAAATAAACGTGATGAATGTCTGAAATTATAGTGGCATACTTTTAAGTGTGTGTTCTTTTCGTAGATATACAAATATAATGAGCGTTTAGTAATTTCGGCAAAAATATAATAATTGCACCGCGCTGCAGCGCATTTCAAGCGCACGTATGGAGGCCCCTTAAGACATCGTTGTAAAAGGCCGTAAACCTCTCTCATCCCCTCGTAACACAACGTTCACGGTCGTTTTTCGCCTAGATTATTAATAATAGAGAAGGTTGCTGGTTGCGATACACACTCTTCATGAATTTTGTCCGGCTACCTGTACCTGTCAGCTTTCCCGCCAATTATATTCCACCCTATATGGGAGATGCAAAGCAACGCTAGGAGCAGCACTGTCGCGCCTTGCAGACGGCCGGAATGGTGATAGAAACGTATTTTTCATATGCGTGGCAATGGAAACGCGAGTTTATTTTCATTTTTAAGGGCTCGTATGGATAAATGCAAGCTTAAATTAATGTATATAAAACCAATATTGAACACAACGAACTATTTAATACAAAATATGTAATAATTTTGTTTAATATATCCCATATTATTCATTGAAGTGTGCATTAGAAGCGACGCGGAATAAAGCCGCATGGAGAGTGTGTAGCAGTAAACGATTTTGTTATGCGGAAAATACAATTTATAAGAAAAAATTAATATTATCTTTTTGGAAAACTACAAAATTGATTAAAATTTGTGCGCACGAAAACTGTCCGTTTAGAATGGTTATAGGTTACATAATGCTTGAAGGTTAGTTCATGCTGTTGTTACAACATATATTAATACTATCGTGATTGCAAGTAGACTAATACTTTTTATAAAAAGGGATATTATGAGCTTGTAATTTTAACGTTACTAGATATTTACGAAATGTTCTGCAAACGTAGCTCCGGAAAATTTTTTGTAACATTTTTTTTGTAGGAAAAAATCTACTTTTCAGAAATAAACATAAAACGGAAAATTATTTTTAATAAGACACGCATGCTAAGTTTGCATTTTAACGCTTACAAATTAATATACACGGCTACGACTATATCATTTCAACAATTTAGTATTCAGTAAATTGATGAGGTTAGGACTAACCTCGTTAGTTCTACATAAACCAGTTATAATGAAAGAAACGTGTTTACTACAATACATACAGAAATTGGAAAATAAAATACACTTAGGTAATACAGAATTAGTTTGGAGAATACTGTTTATAATATGAATACAATTGGATTGGCAGAAGTTGCGATGTGTGAAAATGTCATCATTCGTAACGATATTTTTACACTGTTACACATCGACAGTGCTCTTTACATACATATAGAGACATATTTTTAATAAAACTCTCTTATTTTTACAACGAAGAACAGTACTTTTGCCACCTAGTACTTATTTATAGACATTACATAGCCTCGCTACGCACATGTACAATATAGCGTCTGCAGTCGGTATCACCATTCCGAAGGTTCAGAAGTTCACCACCAGATGTCAGCCACTTTGCTTTGCATCTCCCATAGGAGGAGCACTTTTGTAAAAAGTGTCTAGAACGAAAAAAAAAAAAAAATAAATTTTGTGGCCAAATTCTGTAAAAGTGCGCATTCATTCCCCGGTATTAAGGCCACAATAATTCATTTACTTCAAACGATTGCAAATAACTCGAATATATTTTAACCGAATGCTTTGAAAATTTTTGAGACTGTTTACAGTCACACGATACACAATTTTGCCAGACCTTATTTTTTTTTAATATACCGTTTGCTAGCAAAAAAAATATTTTGCTTCATTTTGGTGTATTGCAACAGAAAAATTCAGATACAAACGATGACATATAAGTGTTAAAATTGTAGAATGAATGTTTGATATATGTAATAATTTGCGTAAAAAAATATTTTCGAAACCACTGCAAAACTATAGAGCGAGGCCTAAAAGATTTTTCATTATTTTGTAACTCAACATTAAAGACAATGTGATAAAATCAGGAACCCAACAGAAAAATAATTTTTGTACACTTTTTAACATAGTTATGTAAGAATTTCACTTGAAATACTGTGAAATTCAAATTTAAATCGTTTAAATAGTCGCACTTATACGTACCGGCTCAAGTATTTGTTAAAGCCATAGCAGCTTCACGAAGAAATTTCTCTCGTGTTTGACAGTACGTTCATCTTTAAATCTTTGTGCACGATATATAATTAGCGCGATTAAACCCAACGGACCACAGGTCGCTACAATATTTTTTCTTGCAAGGTTTCAGCCACGATTATGTGATCGGGCAGCAGCAAACACCTAACCTGGTGGACAAGAGGGGAATGAGGGATAACATGAATGGAAACCCTACATATAAAGCAACGACCTAATGTAGAGGCGGAATAAACTGGAGTACCCTGAAAAAACCCAAAACATTTACCGACCAACGGTAAACGGCCGCCACGTTTCCCCCACGCGAAAAATCTGAGACCAACCCCATCGAGGATCGAACCTGGATTACCTTGGGAGGGGGGGGGGCAGAGGACAGGAGACAAGTGGTATGACCAATCGGCAGCCACGGCCCCGTACTCAATTGTTACAACGTAACATTATTGGTTTTCATTAAAAAGCATGGGATTTCATAAGATGTATAATATGCCAATTGTTATGTAATTACGTTATACTCATTCAAATATAATTTTAACAATGCAAGTCAAAATACGTTAAAGTAATACTGTCATATTTTCAAGTAAGTATTGCTGTAACTTTGAACTCGTCATACGTGAAGATAAATTCGGGATCATGAGTGATGCAGACTATTAAGTATGTTCTCACCTTTTTGTGTGTATAATACTGCATAAAGCTCACAACGCGAATCTTGGGTTAAATTTAAAACGAAAATGTACCTGCCAAAATGGTGTACGCCGACATTTTACGTGTACAAAGTGCCAACACTGCACGGAGAAAGTCCCCTCTTGCGCTCCATGTACAGGTATTATTTTTTATGTACGTTACGTAAAGTTAACGTAGAATCAAGTTTCAACTGCTCGTAATTTTAACCTGCACCTATAATATGCAGGTCAGAACAGTAGTATTAAGATAAGTAAGATATCTGTGGAGCGCAAGAGGGGACTATCTACAGTGCAATGTTGCCACATTGTGCGTGTAAAATGTCATTGTACAACATTTTACCAGTAACATTTTCGTCTCCAGTTCAGCCTAGGACTCGCGCGGTGTACTTGTTAGTTTACTATGCGGTTGTTTCAGAATGTGTGTTTATGTATTTATATATATATATATATATATATATATATATAAACACACACTCAGGATGTTTCTGAAATACACGATCTACAAACTTGGTGTGTGTGCTCCATACAGCAAAACAAGAAAAATGTTCTTACCAACAAAAAAAAGTCCTTAGTTTTTAGGTTATCAATGAAAGTACAGTTCAGTGCGTTGCAAGGTAACCTATAGTAAAGTTTATGTTGTTAGATAACGTAATTTTGTTACTGATACAAGTATGCTGATGCCCTCATTTATATCATCTGTGGCGGATGTGGGAGTATTTGACAGGACGCAACAGTACATGATACGTCGTGGTCATGTGTCTGAGGAAACAAGAGGATGCCATTTCAAATATTTATTGTGAATTTCTGATTACAACATCAGCGAAACTTAAAAACTAAGGATTTCCGGACATATGTTTATATTAATACTTTTTTGGCTTGGTGTAAGGAACCCACCCTCCAAGTTTCCAAGTTTGTAAAAATATTTCAGAGACGTCCTATAGGTATACTTGCATTCGAGAAAAGCCACAAAAATATATGCGCGTTCAAAGAGGAATGCCATCAGTTTTCACCCTCAATCCCAGAAAAAAAAGTTTAAAAAAATCAAAACACTCGAGACCATGTCGAGCACGTATTTGTGTCGTCACGCTTCTACTAACCTATGTTACGCTGATGATCGACACTATATAGCGTATTTATCTCAGTTCATTAGTCGCCGTCAAAGTAAAACCGTTGCGTTGTTTCAAGGGGCGGAAGTGTTTTACTAATATGATAATTGGTAAACGTACTTCGTAAAGAAATAAATACTTATTTCAGCAGACACTCGTAGTATAACTCCAACATGTCAAACTATGTTCAACATTCTGTACCTGGCTTATCAGAAAGTCAGTCTACAGTGTAGCATACATCCAGTAATGGACAATTAATAACATAATTTATATGTTTTATTACTAATATCTTATAACAGGTTTCTCTACGTAAATGTTACAGATATCACGTTAAAATTACGGATATTTTAAAATATATCAAACAGCAAAACACCATAAGACATACTTAAGGTAAACATTATGGACACTAGCCCTTTCTGCACAACGTCGTTCAAGAAAATCAAGAGCGAAGGCAAGAATAAAATGTAAGAAAGAAATGAAATTATCTGTAGTCAAAATATATCATATATATCCTAAAAAAAAGTATATTAGATTTCAACAAACAAAAATATTGTAGCGTAGAACCCACGTCTTAGGCCGTGGCAAAACACAACGTTATCAAGGTATGTAAAAAAAGGTCAACAAAGACAAATTAAGGCAGTAGTGAAAATTATTACTAAGGCTATGACAATATAACTACAAAACTTGACAACACAACGATGACGTAACATACGTAAGTCTTATTAGAACATCATAGCGATGATTAAATAGAATAAAAGATTAGGGTCGGACGATATAGAGCTACGAAATAGCGTATGTCTAAATAAGTTCCTTCAAACATTTGCTACCATTATAAAGTTAAATATTTTCATGGCCGTACCTACAATAAAACAAAAACAAAGCAGTATTAACTGCTGTCCCGATATATACAAATACAGTTCGGGAGAGTGATATAGTCTGTACATCCAGAAAGAAAATGCAGAGCAAAAATTTTCATTCCCCGAAACGTCACCTCTTTTGTCTTGATAATTTCGCCTGTGTTTTGTTCGTTATGTCGTCTACGTTTTCATCTGTTCGAGAGTCTGTTCGTTTGTGTTGTCCTCGTATAATTTTGTGACTATTTTTTCACACATTTGATTTTGTTTTGTTTTTAATACCTTTTTATTTTGTGTCATCTTCCTGGCACCGTATTCATTCCGGTCTAGAATAGTATGTATCTTATGGGTTTGTTTGCAGCCGCTAATGCTGTATTTTCTTGTGTCATTTTTAAGGTTTTATTCTGAAACTCAACAAAATTCTCGCGCAAAGACACACTTCTATAAAAATAGCTTAGTTTATAAAAATCACAAAAAATCGTTTAAACAATTAATTCACTACCATTGCAATAATCTTTCAAACATGCTAAGTACTACTCGGGTTATAGTTATCGCACTGTAGTATATAAAATACGTACACTTTTTTTTTTTTTTGTATTTATATTATCAGAACGTAGACGGTACAGACGAAACCACTTTCAGAGTGTTACAATTTCCATAATAGTAATTTACTTTTGCAAAATTTTCCGTTTTGCACATGCGTGCAAGTGTGATCTAATCATAAAATACCGTGAAGCTTACACCGAACCATTATGTGAGTTTACAATACGCATACATATGTCATTGCGTGAACATCGTAGATCCCTGAGTAACAATCTCAATCTGTAGAAATAGTTTCCCCATGCCACCGTTATTCTGTTGGCAAATCACCGGGATGATTCTAAAATTTTGACAATTTTGAAAACTAAATATGTTAATGCATTTAATTTCCTTATGGCCATGTGTTTTGTACTTTTACAGATCATTTCTGTGGAAAATAATGAGCGGCCAGCAAATTCACTGCACCAGCTACATCTAAAACAAGAGAAAATTTTTCAACACATTTCCATTGAATTTGTAGGCTAAAACTATTCATAAAAATATCTTATGTTTATCGTAAACGCAAAGAAATATATTCGTTAAAAATATTATAACTAAAATTGTGTTGTAAAGGAAATGTATTTAACCTGTAGTGCTTCGAATATATCTTCAGTGTATTCATGTCGGAAAAAATTATAATTTTATATTTGTATAGATTAGTGTTAGTTTTGTAGGAAGTATGTCTTCCTCATACAAAAAAAATTAGCTCAGCCAGTTTTCTCATAATGACATTTCAAAGCCAAAAATCTGCATGTTTTTTCGTCTTTATAAGCCGCAAAAATAAATGAGCATAGTTAAATTAAAAATTCACATTGTAACAACATGTTACGGGCTACTGCATGACTTGTATAACAAGCATTGCAAATTATTTTTGAATTTAAAATAAATTGCAGAAAATATTTTAAAAAATAGAAATTTTAGTAATTTTAACTTACAAATAGTTTGTAATTGGTTTTAATGTATGTCAATCAGTAGCCCATAACACGTGGATTCAAAGTTTTTTTATATCATCACATCCATTGGTTTTTGCGGCTTATAAGAAATTTTGACTTTGAAATGATACTATGAAAAAAACCGGCTGAGCTATTTTTTCAAAAGAGGAAAATGTAGTCCTAAGCATCATCAACAAAACTAACACTACAAATATGGAACTAAGATTTTCCCCACTTGAACGCCCGTAAGGGGGTGGGGGAGGGTGTTAGATAATTTTATTGCATTTTCAGTTTTTGACCCATACTATTTATTCAAACTGTATTATCAAAATTTTCTCTTCGACCGAGCATAGGCTATATTCTTGGTAAACTGCTCTATATAAATGAAAATTGAATATTTCATTAATCTGTCATGCAGAATCATTGCAAGAGAATTATAGATTAACTTACAAGAATTCTCTTGCAATGATTCTGCATGACAAATTAATAAAATATTCCATTATTATTTATGTCAAGCGAGTGACCAAGAATATGCCCTACGCTTTGTTGAAGAGAAAATATTAATGTATATGTTATAGGTCAAAACTAACAATACAATAAAATGGCCTATCACTCCCCTTTAATGAAGCATACTAAAATATTTATTTACAGTGCACTCAACTGCACACAAAGAGAGAATTTATGTGATGCTACGAGACATGATGAAGTATCTGTGTGTGTGTGTGTGTGTCATCTCCGTGTGTGTGTTTTCCGGTCTCGTATCGCTGAGTATTGACCGTATACAACAGGGCAACAAAACTAACGCCCCCACTCTATCGACGAGGCAGCATTTTGCCCTCGTTTCATGCATTTGCGAGGAGAATGTTCGTCATTCGATTCCCGACTCAGCACACGATATTCGGACCTCACCAATCACGCTTCGCTCCCTGTTGAATTATTTCCAGGAATTCAGACTGCATGATTTCCATCTGTACCTGAAGATCACTTACTGAGAACCGAGTGATATAGTGCTTCATAGAACTATATGGACATTTCTGACTGATTTTACACACAATTACACTTCCGAACTCACAATGCAATAAAAGTTTCCATCAGAAATCACGTGTAAAATTTAATCTGTCTTGTACTGTTTCAAAGTTTAACGTGAAAGGGGTTAAAAATGCAGGTAACGCTATGTGTGGAAGAAGTAATTAACTTGCATATTCTACACTGGTTAATCAGTCAAAATAAATTGATAAAAAATAATTTAGCGGCCATTCAAAATAACACGGTTGTTGAAAATCATGTTAATGGTTTTTACGGTCAGCATAGATAGCATAAACTGAAACTTATTAAAATAAATCTAGGCGAGAAACCCCGAGAAATAGTGCCATAGTCTATTATATTGCTAACGTCACATAATGCAAGAATATTTATTTATTTATACATAGGTAGGTAACTATTTGAAAATTACTGCTGCCTATAATTGTATTCAAACAAGTCATGTACGTCTCTTGCAACAGAATCCAATCTGGGAGAAAGATTGGTGACAACTCGACAGTTATGAGATAGTTTTTCAGTTTGCATGCTAGATGAGGAGGGAATTTCGGTTGCGTAACTGTGTTTGCAAACAAAAATATGTTCGTGGTAACTAATGTTACAACAGTTTTTGAGCCGTTTTTTTACTTGCCCGTCTCCGTAAAATAGTAGGCAATGAAAAAAAAAATCGGTGTGTCAGAGAAAACTAGCAACAAAATACACAGCAAACACGATATGTATTGTGATATACTTATAATACCTGCATAAATATTTACGTCGGATCAGGTAAAAATTGTAATTTCAATTTTTCACGCAAATAAAAAAACTCCCATCCTACAAAAGAATTACATATCAAATTGATTGCAGAACGATTTGGGGAATTATTTGTAAAGTTTTATTTTGCCAAGTTATGCGTCCGAAAAATATATTGTAAAATAATTAGTATCGAATTTTTTAAATTTAGTTTATTAAATTTCTGTCCGAGCTTGTTCAAGAACTTATATTATTAGTGTGTTTGAAAACATATTTTATTTTGGCACGTGGTTATAGAAAAACTGTAAACGTTCCTATCTGAGGCAATAAGGAGAGTTTGTGACGATAAAACTGGCGCCGTGTGCATAGAGGTGATTATACATGTGTTGAGCAAGCAGAAGTAAGCTTTAGTGACTGCTCGCTCCTGCAAATTGTGCTCCGTTTACTCAAAATTCAAAGCATAGACGCTATTATATTGTCGTCGACAGAAGCAATCGTGACTAAACATTAGTTTTTTCCATCTCTCTATCGTGAAACTGACACAAAATTGGTACAAGTTTACCGTTTTTTAAAACAGTTCGTTGACCTTTAATTGAAATATCTAAATCATACCAACATATACATATATATTGCAAATTCCATGTGCAAATATGTATAGGTATAACGATATAGATCCGAGAAAATACCGTAAAACACAATCAAACGAATGTTTGATAATTTCCTAACGTGGTCGCTTGGGTAAACGTATTTTTCTCGGATTCCTAGGGGCTGCATAGCTCGCTCATCACAACTCATTATAGCCTCTAGACGTAAGTCACAGAACTGGCGTACAGTATCCTCGCCAATAGTACGCATATGAGGTATGTAGTGGTAACCCTGCAATTTTACAGAGCAATAACCTTCTAAAAAATTCTGTTCCAAGATTTTCGTAACTAAATAACCGAAAAGGCAGTATATTTACAATTTTTGGCCGCGAGAAAATAAGTTTTAAAGATTATTGGAGGAGCTTGACTAGGTACACACACGTTGTTTGGATGATATTCCTAACAGACGTCACTCATGGACGGGACGTAGGGCAGTTTTCGAACAAACTTCTGTCGGCCGAAGATGTGCACACCGTCTTAAAGCGCACGCGCCGCACGGAAACACACGCCTTACCGTGATCATAACGAGCGACGGTCCTCAGCCATGCGTCGGGGCGCAGGTGGCAGGCCGGTTCCCGGGGTCACAGAGATGCTGGGTCCAGGAACGTCGCCACATCGATTGTGCGCCCGACCCTGGAACTCGCTACTTCCCTCTCCAACCCCCTGAAACAACCACCAACGCATCGTCTCGCCGCACGCTCGGCACGGTCCGGCTCGGCCTCGCCGGGGGTGGGTTCCGTCCGCTCGGCACGGCCCGGTCAACGGCGCGCGCGGATACGCAGAACGCTGCTCCCGTCCAGTGTTGCCACGTTTCCCCACCTGCCGGCCGATCTACCCCAACCAAAACAACTTACAAACACTCACAAATGTACTGGTTGAAAATTTTTTTTTAACTTTCTATACTTCGGTGACACTGCTCCTGTTGGGTTTCACTAATAATTAAACGTTTTGCCTAGGTAGCAGAATTTGTTTTGCTATCACATGAATTTTGTTTACATACAGTACATTATATAAGCTTACGACAAATATATCTACAGATTTTAACATGTTTTTATTATTGTTGTATTCGTTAAATTTTTAGTGCTGCTAAGGTGCTATATTTATATTAATTAGTGACAGAAAGTAAGAACTCTTTTGTTGTTGTACAAGATGTTTGTAATATCATACTAGTACTGGTCGTTGGCGGATGAGTTGCCAGTTCTGAGAATCGACTAGGCCCGACATTCAGACTAAGGTTCTAGTAACGACACTATAATGACCTTACTTCTAACACATAACCCATACCTGGAAGACTTTATAAATTCTTGCCAGTAGGAGCAAAGTTTATGATGATCTTGGGAAAAAAGGGAATTTGTTAATTCCTATAAATTTAGAAGAGAATCTGTAACAATACAGACAAACTGAACCGTTTTTGTGGACACACGCCATTACGAGCGAATGTTGCATTGTTGCAGAAGGAACACCACTATAAAACTAAAAGGCAAATAATTATTATTTGCTATTGCCAACGATCACATAAAATACAGAAGCTTCCTGAATGAAAACGACTACATTCCTTTTCGGAATTGTCTATATGTTATATGTTCGTTAACAAACAGCTAATACTGTGTTATATATATATATATATATATATATATATATATATATATATATATATATATATATATATAACTTTACTGTAGAATTTTTATTGCAACACGGCAACATTCACTCGCAATGGCATACGTCAACGAAAACGATTCCATTTACAAATACTTATCCATTGCAGGAATACTTCATAGACCTTACAGATAAAATGTTTGTATGTTTTGTGTAGTAGTCATGTGGAAAAAATAACAACGTTGGTTTCTGAAAACTATAAACATTCGTGCATACAAATGTTTTTCTACAGCTGTCGCAAGCAAAGTCCAAATTCATTTACATGCCGTTCTAATGTAGAACTATATTAAAAAGTATAATTATATAATTATAGTATATAACAACTCAGAGAGAGGCAAAACAAAACGAAATAACTGATTAACAAAGCACTACTTCCAGCCCTCGCTGCGACGAAGTTCAAGCTTCAGAAGGCTTTTATGTAGAATTGTCTTTCGAAAAATTGAAACGGTGAATTCAAAAACCAACCCAAGTCCAGAAACAAAAATTATTCATGGGAAGGAAAAAACCAAATATTATAAGTTGGCCTCTAATTCAGCAGCAAAATAGAAAGGGTGTCACTATTCAAATCATTCACTGAAACGAAAGTTCATACTTTAGTTTGTTGTGGTAATACCATTTTGGAAAGGTGTGGACCTGGTTAGTTTTTTTGAAATCATCGTTTTGATTTTATTTGCTGTGGGAATCAACAACTTCTCATACATACATGGTGTGTTGGCTCTCTATTCCCAAGGCAGAATGTTTATAAAATTAACATAAGTCTTCGTGTAAAGCACGATCAACGGAACCTTGCTAAATGTGTATAACAAAGAAATAAGTTTGATTGCTAATTTTAATTACAACTCGTTTCCAAAAATATAGTTTTTGTACAAAAGAATAATGTGTATAAGCAAGTATTTGCCAACATTGTGAATATAAATACTTTCTAGTGAGATGCGTTTCAGTGAACTCTGCATGACGCCGTACTTTCACAACTAAAGTTCTTGCGTTAAGGATTTCACCAAAAAAATGGGATATGCTGGTAACATATTTACTCACAATTATAGCACATGTTGCTATTAACTTTACTCTTTATTTTGTTTTCATATTCTGACTTTCAAATCCCAGCAAATTTCAATAAAATATTTTAACGTTTTTTTGTGTTTCGTGCCCTCTTTATGAACAGTCTAAAATTGCCCAGGGAAATGTTTGACTTTTTTTTTAATTAGTGAAAATGTCCAATATTTTTATTTTACTTCCGTGCATGAACTATGGGACACAAATCAAATTGCATGTGTCTAAATCGTCGTCAGAGGTCATGTATATGATATTAAAAGTGAATCTATACACACATATGAATTATTGGCTGCAAAACAGCCCTTAATTGAAAGGAGGTAAATTTTATAGAATGCCACGACGTTTACAACATCTATTACTGGCTATTCTTTTTTATTTCATTGTGGGTTTTATGTTCCTAAATAACGTTAGGTAGCAATAGTGTACGTATGTGAAAAAAGTTCCGTTTATAAGACCCTCTCTCCCTCCTCCAACTCCCCACTGCAGGAATCTTTCAAATATCGCATTCCATCACATATACTCAACGTAAAATGTTTCTAGGAGTTGCGATTGCTAAAGTTTTCAGTCATTACTTCAGACGCGGATTGCAGAACGGAGAAGTGGCGCCGATTCGCGATTTCTACCTCCCGCGCATCGCTTCGCAGATGAGTTTCGTCTCGTGGAAATTGTGCAACTTCCCGCTGTTTGAAATGTGGGCGCGAGATGAGATGGCGATGCGTGGAGGCGGCGGCGAAAATCACTTTGGGAAAAGTTCCGAACAACAGAAAAATCTCCCGACCGCTGGAAGTTTGGTCGTCATGTCATCAAGGACAGGGAACTTTATTTATTACTCAGGGGTTACCAGCGAGGCGTACATCTATGCCATCAGAAATCACAGTGGATATTTATGTTTTGACCACAGTTCCCACGTTGAGAAATTCTGACAAGTATTCCTACACATCTACTTAAGGTGACCGCCTACCTCACGCTTCAAATGCGCTGCAGTGTATCCGTAAACAGGTTTTCTCTATGGAACTATCCACGTGTGCCCATTGTGCCAACGTACGAAAATATAACATGCTCCAGACAAGGTCGGAACCTCATTTTTACGACACTATGCTAATAAAAACATTGTTTCTAGGCCCTCCAACAAGACAAAAAACTGTTTTTTCAGACTGCGATACTTTAAAATGTACTAACGGGAAATATGTGAAACTCAGATTGTGACGTGCACTGAAAACTTTTCTACAGATTTTCACCAACATAACGATATGGCCACAGCTTTATTTCCCATAGTACAAAGTGTTCGGCGTGAACCTTGCACGCTACTTCAGAGCTTAGCTCGTTGAGGTGATGCGGCATTTGATGCGCTTTTCAAAGGTCACCCTTATGTCTCCGCCATTTCTGAGCCTCTAACGCCCAGGTAGGAGACGCCCTTAATATCGCAGCAGGCGGAGCGAGGTGGCGCATCGGTAAAGCCGGATTCACAACCTTAAAGTACGTACGAACACACCCACGTACGTTATGTATTAGATATTAGATTCACAGTAATATTTAATCTAGACATGCGCGGAAATTGTTTATTACGGTAATAGATTATCGTTTTATTTTTCGATGAGAATTAAATAACTTGTGATAAAAAAGATAAATGATTTCTCAATATACATTGATATTTAGTTGAGTCTTACGTTTGCACATGCTGCATTCACAACCACCACTTAGCGTACGTACGTAAGAAGTAGAAAGTTGATCAACTCTGTTACGTACGTACGCACGTTACTCGAGGATTTGAAAGCTAGCATGCACACTTCGTGTTTCTAATTTTATACGTACGTACGCACGTACGCTACGTGGTAGTTGTAAATCCAGCTTAATACGTTGTACTCGCATTCGCGAGGGTCTGTGTTCGAATCCCAGCTCCGGCCATCCTTATTTCGGTTTTTCATGGTTTCTCCAGGCGACTGCTGCGGTGGTTTCTTAACAAATGGCATGGCCGACTCCTCTCCCAGCTCCTGTCATTGTACCAAGTTGTGTGTCGCCGTCTCGCGGAATGATCTCGCTGTTGACAAGACGTAAAACCCACTTACTGTATCCGGCACACGCCTGTGCAAGTGAGTCCCCTCGTCACGGACAGGTCCGAAGCAAGAGCGGCAACATAACGGCCCGGCTGAATACGTGCAGACCTAAAAACATTCGGCTGTCGGGCCGGAGTACAACAGCAAATACACTAGTAGCTGATATTTGTGAAACAGCTGATAGCACGGCCAGACTTGCGCGGGCATCTCTTCCTCCCTTGAGGCGCTTGTCACGCTTCCCCGCGCTCAGACATTCACAGACGTCTGCCGGATACCTTAACATTGCAGTAACAACTATAACTTATCCACGATATGGCCGCAAAAATTATGACAAACAAATATTCTGGTGCCAGGCCGATCACCTAACAAAACAACTCTCAGCAAAATAAGTACACGTTTATTTTATCCGAGAGAAAATTTGGACGGCATCAAGCGGAAAGGAGCCAACCCACAAATTAATCGATTTGGAGATACATAATCATACCATGTGGAGAAGGTACGAAGTACGTCTTAGAAAAAGAGAAAGTACTAAATCACATTTTTTACGAAAAAAAATCCCAGGAAAAGTGGTTTATATGAGTCTTAGATACGCACAGAAAACTTTGACCTTGAATATCTCAGTTCTCGTTAACTGCGGGTTGGTTCCTTTCTGTTAAATGCCGCCCAGTTGACTCTGCATCTTTTTTGTTATTTATTTACTCACGGCCAAATTCAGCCATAGGCATTCTGCAATTGTATCGTTACATTTGGGTATGCAACCTCTATGTGCCCAGTGACGGA
The DNA here is from genome assembly GCA_003012365.1 of Medauroidea extradentata. NCBI lineage: Eukaryota > Metazoa > Arthropoda > Insecta > Phasmatodea > Phasmatidae > Medauroidea > Medauroidea extradentata. Next base: position 58,853 of record PNEQ01127482.1, on the reverse strand, counting down.
ATATTTTAATTATTTTTAATGAACTTTCGAAGGCGCAGTCATTAATGGACGTGCTCGAGATAAATGAGTTATTATACCATGATTAATAACCAAATCCGATTGCGATGAAATTTCTGCAAAAAGGTACAGAGACAGGAAAAGATACAAAAAACACTTAGTTAACAAATAAAATTTTGAGAGTTGTGCGTGCAACCGCAAAGGTTTCTACCAATTTGGAGGGGCGAGCAGAGGGCAAAACTGAGTAGGGGGGTGGAACGGGACACACAAAATTTCAAGGGGAAATGCTAAAAAACTTTGGTGAGTTGTTCGTGCGTCCGAAAGGTTTCAACAAAAAAAAAACAGTACTAGTTTTTGGAGGGAGGGGGTCAAATGGAATATAAGGGCAGAACGAGGATGAGGTACTAAAAAAAAAAATGTAATTTTATGAAAAATATTTTGGTAAGTTGTGTGCGCCCAAGAATGTTTCTGCCAAAACAAATTGTTTTTTTTTTTTTTGGTAGGTGGGATGCAAAACGAGATACAGAGACAGAGCGGGGTACCCAAAAAAATTGTGGGACAATTTTCCTTTTCAAAATAGTTCTAAAATACATTAATTACCTTTCTCTTAATTTCGCCCCATGCTGCACTTTTCAAATATTTTTGTTTCAGAAACATTGTCACATTAAATTGCAAATCCCGCAAACGAAGTTGCGGGGACAAGCAAGTACTGTAATAGTTTACAAACTACCATTACTCTTTACGAAATTTGTTTACAGTGAATTACAGAACAACGTAAATTTTCAAATACTCAAATTTTATTTACTGGGAAGTAAATGCTGCTTATTTTTTCTGAAGTTATAACTGAGGTCATATTTGCCAATATCGAGAAATCTAGATTAGAAATTGTTAAGAAACAAACCTCAGCATAACGTTTAAAAAAATGCAGTTTTGTTGTTCATGTTCATGTTTGATGGAACAACTTAAATAAATGAAAGTAACGTTGCTATTTTTGTATTTTTAATTGTTTCTACACATTTTAAAACAGCAATATTTCCACGGACAACGATACGAGTTCGAGTGAAAAAGTGGAATTATTGGAACACAAAGATGTTAATTATATGCTACTTTGTACTCGAACGTGTATAAAACCAATGAATACAACCGCAAATATTAATTTTATTTGCAATACAATGTCCGTCACCTTATCTGAGTGACCATGTGCAAAGTGGTCGATAGTTCAATAATTACAACGTCTTGACTTCTTTTTGTTTGTGACCGTATATCGTATGACTTTAAAAAAGTGTCTTTTGATGTAGCCTTCATTATCAGCGTCAAATTAAACTAATACATCCAGCCCCTGGCACGGTCGCTCTTTGATACGGTTTCAGTCATCCCATTCATTATTATACGACGGAAGGAAATGACAACACACCACATAATTACTATCCTTTCTGTTACGAGCCAATCAACTTACTCGCTTTTAACACAAAAGGGAGAGACAACTTTAATCACGAGCTAAACCCTAGCCCCTTTGGAAAATTCTAGACGTATCAGCAGTCCCTGGAGATACCTGAACATTCACGGTTCAGTCTTCTCTGAAATTTCCTGTTAGAGGAGAATAATAGCTTCTGTCTTCATTTTTGTGTGCGCGCTTGAAAGAAACGCTGAAAATTACAGGCATGAAATTGCCGAGTACCTATACGAATACTTGTTTAGCGTTTATCACCAGAAACAAGTCTAAACAAACAATTAATTTATAATCGAAAGACTATCGCCTTACGCTGCAAATTTTATTCGTATTTTCAAAAATGGTTTCAAAGTACAGCTATTTACCGTAGTTATTTGTTTGTGACGTCAAGAGAGTTTTCTTTGCAGCCAGAGAAAATCGCCGGTTTGTCGGAAATTTTGACTTATATACATGCTACAGTGAGTGTACACATAAAATACGTGCAGTAACATTAATAAACATGCGTATGTGAAGTGTACTTTATATACTTGCATAAAATAGCAAACATCCTGCAAGCTGACTTGGTCTTGTGATAAATTACACGACTGAAAAGTGTAAGGGACTAATGTCAACGGTTAGTATTCCGATACTTTCTGTTTTTATTTTTTCCCAAAACAATTTTGTTTATTACTTGTCTAACAGTTATATAGCAGGTTCTAGTCCAGATACAGCAATTCTTAATTTTATTTTCCGTGTGTTTCCCCCAAATCTCTTCCTAACCACTCACGATGATTACGTAATAAATTCCTTGACGTTATGCTGCCTTTACATCTTCTAGTTAACTTCTCATCGACGTGACGTTAACCAAGCTACTCAGCGTAAATAAAAAAAAAGTAGTTTTCTAGTTGTGGTTAAATTAAAACACATAATTTATTGAAATAAGTTATTTAATTCTGTAGTCGTTCTGTTAAAAATTGTTAACTTTTTTGATCAGAAAAAAAAAACATTAAATTGTGTTTCCATTAACGTTAAGTCCAAGCACTAAGGCTAAACCCTGTCTCAAAGCACATCACTAACCATGTCGGAGTTATATTTTTGTTTTGTATTTTCTAAATTTCACATATTCTGAGAAGAAAAATGTGAGCGGAAATGTACTTACTTTGCCACGACAGTTGAACGTTTAACGTATATCTAGGCTGCAATCAGCCGAACAAATTGTGAAAAAAAAATAAACGTTTTCTGGAATGATATACTCTAACAATAATCATGCCTTTAACTGTAGATATGGAGAGTAATTCTGAGCCTTAAGGCGGCCGCTTGATAGCGCTCGAAGTGCGTGCAGCGTGTTCGGAGTTACGTTTTTTTTCTCAGAGACCAGTAAACTTACGTCCACAATGCTTATCTACAATAAGAAAACAGACTTCAGACTACTTGTGAACGTGACTTTCAAGACATCACGCACATTGGAAATATTGTTTTAAAGCAATTGAACTTGGCTAAAAAAAAATTTTCATGCGGTTGTTTCTCAACATATATGTAACGGATTTGTTCGAAATTGAGGTCTACAAGTACATTGGACTTTGCTACAGTGACGCGTGTAACAAAATGATAGGGTCACCGCTTGAAGTCCCACAGGAAAAACGTTACGGCGGGAACATTGCGCGCGCGTTTACGACCATGGGCGTAGAGGCGATATCACAATACATGTTCCAGCCTGCGTCGCTCGTAGCGCTTCATCGATTTTCGCCTCACACGCACAAACACACCCTTCACCAGGCGGCAACCTTAAGAGCGTTGCATGTCTGATAATCCTGGCGCAAGCAAAGATATGGGTATACATATAAAATTTTGTCCGGTTGGGCTCAGTTAATCGACCTATACATATGAAACCAGTGCGTTTTGTTATTCATATAGGTACAGCCCACATCGCTACAGGTTATGTTACGTTCTTTTTGAATATCCACAAAACTACGTACAAATATATTTTAATGTTTGAAAACACTCGAAAACGCGTACACACACACACACACATATATATATATATATATGTATATATATACATATATATACATACATATATATATATATGTGTGTGTGTGCGCGCGTGTGTACAAAAATTTACACACATATACAAATATACATACATTTTATATGCACGTATACATAAAAGATGTTTCAGAAATATTTATACAGACTTGAAGATTGGATTCCTTAGACCAATACAAGAAAAGAAGTCCAGTAAAGAAAGGTCTGGGAGTCCGTGGTTTTTGAGTTATTAATGAAAGTTGTTTATTTTAGTGTGTTGCAAGGTAACCAGTAGTAATATTAATGTCGCTAGGTAATTATAGTGATGCCCTCTTTTGTGTTCTCTATGGCGAATGTAGGAGTATTTGGCAGGGTGCGACAGTGCCTCATCCGACGTGTTGCATGTGTGAGGAAACAAGAGGATCTTATTTTGAACATTTACCGTGAGTTTTTTAGTTTACGATAGTTTCACCGATGCTAATATCAGAGGTTAATGTTCGAATTGACATCCTCTTCCTTCCTCACACACATACACACATTGGATCATGCACTGTCTCACTCTGTCAAATACCCCCATATCCCCAATAGAGGATACAAATGAGGACATCTACATATTTGTATCCATAACATAATTACGTTATCTTACAGCATTAATTTTACTATCGCACTGTTAGAACAAATTTATGTGAAAATATGAAAAAGTACAGGTAATTAAACTTAGTATATAAAATGAAGTGTCCTGACACACTCACTCATCAACGCACAGCCCAAACCGCTAGACCTAGAACCATGAAATTTTGAGGGAAACTTCCACTTGCCCCGTAGGCACCCACTAAGAAAGGATTTTTCGAAATTCTATAATTCAGGGGGTGAAAAAGGGTGAAATGTGTTTTAAAAGAATCCTTGATATCTCATTAACCGGGAATGCAATCATAAATGTTTTAACTTCATAATACTACCTGAAGAATTGCATATTCGCAAATTTTTAGATTTTGCGAAATTCGAAAATTAAGTGGGTGAAAAGCCGTAAAATGAGTTTTTCATTAATCCGTGATTTCACCTAAACCATTCCAGATAGTGAGGTGATTTTTGTTAATGATGCTTAAGTAAATATCTTAAAAGATTTTTTTTTCTTTCAATTTTTCGAAATTCGTCCTTGAAAGCACTTTAAAAAATAAAAAATGTTTTTTTAATTAATCCCGCTTATCTCATAAACCAGTGGAAATATTGAAATGGTTTTTGCTTTAAAATAAATCTTACGTAAATATAAAAAAAAATTAATTTTAGGATTTTTCGAAATTCGTCCTTGAAAGCTGTTAACAAAATGTAATATGATTTCAAATAACCATCTGTAGCGTTTATACCCGTTGAGATATCGAGATGATTTTTGATAAGAATGAAGCTTATGTAAATATCTACAAATCAAATTCAGGGATTTATGAAATTCGAAAATTTTGTAGGTGAAAGGCAGTAAAATGTTACAGTCTCCCGAAAAAAGAGAATGGTCACGGATAAATAATTCAACTGTCGTTTCTTTTTGCCAACCTACTCATAAATAAAACATCTTTGGACTGTAGCCACTAGATATGAAAGAATTATCAAGGCATGCCTTTAACACTCACTCAGGTATTGTATAAAGTTTGTGGTGTGGAATAGTTGGGGTTACGGGTTCGTATCCCGTGCAAGACTTTGTGATGGGAATTACTATGACATCATATGAGCATATTGCGCGCATTCTTTACTCTGAGCTAAGGCAGTTAATTATAGTGCATTGTTATCGAGTACGCTGGCTGTTAAATGCCTTCATCACATATTTTATCCAGAGTTACTGTTTACATTACATAATTTCACGTGGGCACGCCGCAGCCGGCCAGCTAGTTATAAATAAGTCTTCATAAAATCACGGACACTCAGTTTTGATTTATAAGAAAACCCTACGTAAAATTACGGGCAATCCATTTTTCTCATTATAAATAACTTCGTTTTAACTTACTGGCACTCATTTTTTCAGAAATTCGAAACATTCTTCTTTGGTATGCCTTCTTGAAATTATGATGTAATTGTTAGTAACCTAAAAAATTTTCTCGAATTCGCTGAGATTTGATCCAACAACCTTAGGAATACAGTCAGACACTCTAACCATTCTACAATAGTGACTAGATAGTCAATAAACGACATCCATTCAATGGTAAGAGACTAACTTTATAAGAGACAAACATTTTTATTTTTTACTTCTTCAGTACCAATATGAGGAAAATATTTTACTCTATACGAATACATAACTTTAAAAGTGCATAACCAGTGGTGCGAATCGCAGAGAAAGAGGTGCGATTTTTTCAGCTGTGATAAGTTCCATGTAGTGACATGCATGGCCGCCAAGTGAAATATAGATGAAACTAGGAGAATAGAAGATGTGTGTTCCGCGCAAATAGCCTGAAAGGCAAGCGAAGCGAGTGGCAAATGCATACTGCCTAGGTTCTCTTCGACGCAGTGAGCGGGCTGCAGGAGAAACGATGTGACCTCCTCGGAAAACTTCGGCTACTTACGAGACGGTTCGACCATTTGCCCTTACGCGATACGAGTCCTTGGCTGTATTGCTCGTAGATCTGCGTCTCTTTTCTTCGCGTAAAAGTGTGAACAACCAGGTAGCAGCGCTTCGTTTCACTTCTCTTAGGCTGTTTTGCTGTCTCTTCGTTTTTCACACGTGTGCACGCACATTAACTCTAGGAGTCATAGTAAATATTAATACCAGCATTTTTTTAAAATAATCTCAATAAAATATTCGTTACAATTGTAGAAACATATTTCCGTTGAATTTATGTAGAGTTACATTCAAGCATCAATAAACTGACAATTTGGACAAACTTCTGTAAACAAAAATTACAGAAGCCATGTCCGTATAGTTACAGTACTTTTTTTTATATTTCCGTGAATTTACAAAAAATTTTTAAAAGTGCGGTTACCTTGCAAAATATTGAACTAAACTTTCATTTTTAACTCAAAAGCTTAGGATTTCCGAACCTATGTTTCATGGACATTTCTCTTGTTTTGGCGTAAAGAACCCACGCTCCAAGAATGTAGAAGTATTTTTTTTAAACAGCACACACGCACACACACGCACACACACACACACAGAAATTATATTATGCACTTTTAGCCCTAACTATTTTACCGTCCAGATTTTCGAACTTTTGATGATGGTATATTGAGAAATGAGACCTGTGTAACAAAAAAGGTCCTCTGGTTGCAATTATCTAGGACATACCGTTTATTCTCAAGTCACACTTGAATACTCGCGCAGACATACAAAACCTAGAGCATATGTAATCCTACAAACATCCATGTGATATGTGCAGCGTATAGACGACGGTGGACATTCACTGTAAACAAGTACAATACTGTTAAAGTCGCAGATCAGTTTGTTGCTAGCAGTCTGCGTGCATGTCGTAGCAGTTTTGAATGAAAATGGTAGGTCCCAGGCAGCTGAAACATATGTAAATTGTATTGTGTTCGTCATGCTAGTAATAGAAAACAAACACAAATAACTTCCTGAGGTAATACTTTAAAAAGAAAAAAAAAATAGTCCAGTGCCGGTATCAATGTTGCTTTTCTAAAACATACCTTTCCCAAAAGTCAGGATTTTAAAAGTAATTGATTTGCATAAATGTTACGATCCCCACACTATGCAGCAATAAATCGGGTATGTTATGCCTTTGAAAATACCGTAGGTTGCGATATACACTTAATTTGTAACGTGGGTGTGATTGAAAACACATAAACAGTTCAGAGAGCTTAGTCTTGCCGAAATAAAAAGTTTTCGCCAAACTCCTTCAAGAAGTAGCATGTATGCGTAACAGACAGAGAGTGTCGAACCGTGTAGGCTACTTGCAAGACACATGCAGAAGTAGTTGTGCGGGTTGCGATCGTGGATCACATGTATTAAAAAAACAAAGAATTATGTAGTAGCAATGCATACTACTGTACTGCACACCAGTACTGAAATTAAACAAATAATCACTTAAACAGCCACAAAAAATAACAAACGTAAACGCTTTCTATCAATTTAGAATCAGCAACAAGCATATAAAATGTTTAGTAGGAATACTGACATAATGAATGAAGAGATTCTGACGGGCCTTAACATTTAAGATTTTGAGAGCCAAAGAAAGGTGCCATGGTGTGATCATGAAGTGGCCCTGGGAATGGAGGATAAGGAAAATGGGAGATCCACGATAAAAGCCACCGGCCAACGTCATTGTACCTGTACGAATCCCACATGTGAAAATTTGTGTGACCCCCGGTGATAATCAAAACCGTATCGCCTTGTAGGGAGACAAGCATCGTGAACATTAGACCGCTGTGGCGGTTGTAGCTTCCGAACTTTGGAGAAACAACATTGATACCGACACTGTGCTATTGTTTTTATTTTTAAAGTATTACCTCACGAATTTATTCGTATTTGGTTTATTATCAGCGTGACGAACACTGTACAATTTACGCCTGTTTCAACTGCCTGTGACTTATCACTTTCGTTCACAACTGCTACGATATGTACGCAAATTGCTAGCAGCAAACTGATCTGCGACTTTAACAGTATTGTTCTTGCTGTATACAGTGAATGTCCTCCACCGTCTGTACGCTAAACATATCACACAGATGTTGGCAGGGTTGCCTACATTCTAGGCTCTGTATGCCTGCGCGAATATTCAGATTTGTTTTAAGCATAAACGGTATGTTTAAGTCGAAAATCCTGACGGTAAAATAGTTGTATGCAATTTTAGGGTAGCCACCCCTATTATTTTCATAGGGGTTGAAGGTATCAAGTTGTATTTGCTGTTTGTTTGAAGGTCCCAACAGCGTTAAGCAATACTGAAAATATTATTTTTATGTGATTTAGTTTCCGCTATTTTTGGAGACATACGATTTTAAATTTTAATATTCAGAGACTCATTACTCTCTTAATATTAAGTTAAGGCGTAAAGTGCAGAATTTAATTATTGCTCTTTTTCATTTTTTTTTTTTCATAAGGAACCCCCTGCCGGAGTTTGTTGGTGTTGTTCGGTAACATCCTGTGTGTGCATATATATATATAATTATTCATATATAAACACACACAAGATGTTTATTCCCACAGCAATATAGTAATATTTGTCTCTTCTCAACAATGCCCAAAAAATATAATAGGGAAAACTCCTATTTTTTATTATATTTTTATTTAAAAGTGCGATTAATTGATTGAACAACGGTACCATTCTTTCTTTCATTGCGTCTGTGTAACTCCCGAAAAACTTAAATAAAATGAGCAGTCTGTTTTGCGCGGTAAAAACGCGAACCGCCATGTTGATGTCCCTGTGACGTCACGATACTGTACATTTTAATGTACGTAACACACAAACGACAAGCAACATACGTTTAAGTCATGAAATTGTGTTAAATAAAGTAGTTTATGCGGTAAAATCGAGTATGGCTGGAACTCCAAAGAGTATGAATGTGGAAAGTAGCTCGTTTGCGCAGCAATAAAATGCAATTTACTCGGAATAAAATCTTAACTTTAGCGCCGTCTGATAAATCAAGGCGGACTGCTTGGTTTAAGCTTCAAGAAGAGACCTAATAGTCTGCTATTAACGACAAAAATACAGTATACGTATTTAATGCTGTATTTTGTGCAACATGACACGGTTAGCATGAAATAAATAAGTTCTTTCTTTTTAAGTTAAAAATTGCAGTCAATAGCTACGATATATCTGCAGCTGTAGTGTTTTGACTGTTCCACTGGCTGTGGCAACATCACTAGCCAATAGGCGAGTTCAAGGCACCCGTGATTGGACGATAATTCGAGGGGTGGGCGGTTCTTGCTAAACTTACCCCGAGATGGCCGCAAAGCTGTCTCAATGCCGTTCACGAAAAACGTAAAAATTTCTGCGAGAAAAAATGTACTTGTAATAAAATAATCGAATCAGGAATTTTGAAAAGGTACCACATCCAAGTGAGTAGATTGCTGGGAAACAACTAAAAACTTATTGAAACAGGTTATCAATAATGGATAACTTGAAAGTATAGTGTGTGTGTGGAATAATATGAAGCATAACTGACATAGTCACGCTTTTATCATTTATTTTTTAGAAATTAATAATGTTATTGGACTTGGTACCTTTTAAATAAGAAGTAGCGTTCTTTCTAACAATGGCACGAAAAACATAATGTCTTGAGTAGATATTAGTGCAATGTTGGTATATTCTAGTGAAAAACTATTACTACGATACATAGAAACATATTTTGCAAAAACAACACCACCCAGTACCTTTTACCCATATGTATTACACGATCAGAGAAAGCATAATGTATTTGGTGTGATTATTGGAACCTTAGTATACGCTAGTGAAAAACTACTAAAACACATGAAAACTGATTATTCAAGTACAGTCGTGTAAGTCATAAACAAAATAATGCGCTATTAGTACAGTCATTGGCTAGTCCGTTTAACGTATTTCTGGTATAGGACTGGGTTTCTTTTGTTGCTGACAGCCAAGAGAATACTTTGGAGAGTCGAAATCTCGTATAACCTGAATTTGCTCAAAAAGTGGACTTGGTCCCTTTTGAAAATTCCCGATTCAATTGATCTGCCACATTATTTTACCGACTCGCGCAACCAGAATGTTCGATCATAGTATGTGCCAGGTTTGGTTAATCGCATTCCAAATATTAGCTCGATAGGTTCACGTTTTGTACGCATGTGAACGTCGTTCGTCTGACCTTTCAAACCTAAATTTATGATTATGTATCGGATCTGAAACATTAAACTGAATTCGTAGTAAGTAAATATATATATGGAATTTAAATCAAATTTCCATAAGCTCAAACCTATAACTAAAACGTCGCAATGTGTGAGTGCTAGGCCTACTAATACGTTGCTGTCTTCACTCCTTTAAAATCAACTCAAGTGAAATAAATCTTCGTTGTTGGCTACCAAATCTACAACCACGCATGCCCAAACAAAGGGTGAATTCCCCGAATTAACTTTTACGTAACCGGGTTCGCTAAATTTTATTGGTTATTTAAGTCGTTGTAAAATTCCAATACACACAGTAGTGCCTGGCGTGCGGTGGCTAACCAAAACAAGTAAGACTACGTCATAAATGTGGTAGCCAATAAGAACGCGTTTTCAATGTTTGTGGCAGCGTTTGAAAATATGACATTTTTAAAGCTGAATAATTAAAAAATTACAATGTTCACGGAGCTATTGCTTTGCCTGGCTGCATTTAGTGCCGAAATAATTCGGAACAGTGAGTAAATACTAAAAACTTATTCTAGGAATTTTCCTTATTGTATTTATAAATACAAATCCATGTTCGCGCCATTTATTCTAGATAGGCAGCACATTTAGTACCTAAGCTTCTCGTTAGACAATGCTCCGCAGGGAATATGTCTAAAGACCCGAATATTTCTTGGGTTCATCGACGTGCCGGCTGGACTCCACAATCCTGTGTACACTCTGTCTTCAGCTAGTTGTTCATTGGCTGCTGCTCCGGTGAGTGGCCAGTTGTACATGTGACAAAGTACCGCTGGATTCAAGGAGCGATTTTAATGTAGGTTTACTATAGGTCAGTCGCCCAACAGCGGAAATGTGACATTCCTCTAAATGAACTCAAGGAATTTCTGTGCTCCTAAATGACCTCAGAGAGAAATGTTTGTTTCGATCCACGTATGATGTTTAGGATTCAGCAGTGTAATTATTTTACAAGTTGGTTATTATTCCTTTTTTACACCTAGAGCTGAGTGGTAAAAGTTTTCAATTTTATTAAACAGCTTTACTGTTATGGTAACTCCCTTCGGAAGTCTATTTGGAAGATTCTTCTTGCAATTGGGGCTAAATATTAAAACCTAAAACTGAGCCTCAACCACTAGAGTATGGCTCCGTAAGCCTGCTTGCCGCGTTCTGATTTGCAGGTTGCAGTCCCTCCAGGGAAATGAATATTTGAGATCCACTTATCTCGCCGGAGCTTTGCTCAAAATATTTAGACGTGCCGCTTGCTCCAAGTTCAGCCCGCCCTGTTATCAGTGTAATGTGTTCGTTCGCTTGTAGGTTGGTATCGCGTGATCGGAGAAAGTATTACCAAGAGTTGGAACGAGGTTGTCGAGGAGTTCAGGCAAACGTCATTCGTTCCTGCTACAGTATGGCACAGGAGAAAGTCCTTGCTTTTGTTTGTATACCTATCTTATCATAGGTAATGGCCGACTCCTTTCCTAAATTATGTCCCTGTGTAAAGTTGTGAGTAACCGTCTCAAATGACCTCGTTGTCGACGAGTTAAAAATTTCGATAAAAATTCAATAAAACTGACAAATCTTCAATACGAGATGTATTCAAGATAGGAACCGTTAAATACTATTGTCTAACAGAACACAAGTAAATGCTTCACTCACGACGTTGTGATAAGGGTGTTCAAGTGCGATAAAATCATTAATTTATATTTCCATAAAATATTGTTAGTTTTGTAAACGATACTTGTGAGTACATTTTACTCTTATGAAACAATTTTAGTTCTCATAGTTTTCTCTTAACGAGGTGTAAAAGTAAAAATTTGTTTGTTACGCTGCCATGCAAATAGAGAAAACTAACTGACCTACTTAAACAAAATAATTCACTGCGAACTTACATCCCATGAGCTATGCAATAAAACATTTTTTAAAAAATTTAATATTTTGAATTAAAAAAAAATTCGTTAAAGTACAGAAAAGAACGTTGTAAATTCGGAATTTAAAAAAATACAAAAACCGTTCGCGGGATTTTTTCAAAGGTTTTATTACGTCCTCTATATTATGATATTTCACTGTGGATTATTTCACTTACGTAAGTCAATTGGTTTTCACTATTTGCATGGCAGCAGAGCATTCAAGTTATAACTTCGACGTACCGTTATTAGAAAACTATGCCAGCTAAAATTGCTTCGTAAGAGGAAACTGCACTCACAGGTATCGTCTACAAAAGTAACACTATTTCATGTAAATATAAAATTATGACTTTATCGCACTTGAACACACTTAAGGTAGGTATGTTTTTACTTCTCGTCTACAGCAAGGTCATTAAAGATGTTGACGTTATTAAGATGACAGAATGACAAGAATTTGGAACGAGATCGGCCGTGCCTTTTCTTAAGCAATCGTCTGGGCGATTTCAGGAAACCATATGACGCAGCGTTGCCAGGTTTCTGGGGCATGTTCTTTAAAATCATTTGTAAGTCTTCTACCTCCCACAGAAATTGAACTTCATTTTCACAAGAAAATGCAGTGGACGCTTGTTTTACTAGCACCATTGACGGAATATTCGTTTAATATCACAGCCATTTAAAATTTTTAATTTTAAACTTATAGTTGAGGAGTTGGCTTTAATAAAGGCCTTAGTAAGAAAATTGCATTATGAGGTAATGGCACGTACAAGTTTTGGAAAAAAATTCGTTCTTGTTTTATTTCACGTCTCTCTCATGCGGTTTTCTCTTAATGCCAATAATCAGTAACTAATTGCATTATACTAATTAATAATATTTGCTATAAACACCATCAAAAACAAAGTTGTTATTATTTACAGCAAAGTGGTAACAGCATAGATCAAGACAAAAATTCATAGCTTGGTGAAAAACTGAGATATCGGTATAAAAATTTGCGTCTCTCTCCTATTGGCATGATGAAACTAGAAACATTGTTTGATGTAAGAAAGGCCTTAGATTACTGATGCTTTTATTCCAGCCAACTACTCAATTGCGAAAAAATGCTTTACTCGAGTAATATCGGACCGCGTAAGCTATTGATCTCAAAATCTAGTTTTGTACCAAAGGTACAAAATTATTTGAATATACTCTATTAAAATTTCACCCCACGCCAGCGATTTCAGTCGTGCTAATGTTGCATAAGTCTGGGGGATGCTGGTTGGCTGGAATATTTTATCCACGCGACGCCTTTCACGTCTCGTTTGTCGCGCTATTGTGAACTCAGCTCTGTGCTTATAGAAGCATATAAAGTAACAAAGGGATTTTTTTGTCACTTTTGGCAGTAGTACCACCACATTGCAAAATTTTTATCTAATGCGATTAAAGAGGTCAGGATATAATACGTGTATCTGATCAAAGGCAAGTAATTTGTGTACTTGATGACTGATCCCACTTTCAACAAAATCTGGCAAATATTTGCCACTTTTTTATCGTTATATTCTAATTTTGGAAAAGAAAATATCGAAACTGACCTGCAATGGCTGGGTAACAATTTTCTTGTAATTGAAACTTATCCTAAAATAACCCAAGAAGATAGACGAAATGTTTGGTTTTCACAAACCAAACTCACTTATGATAGTGGCTAAGTTAAACAGCTCCAAACAAATTAATATCGTGCAGCAAGGTGAATAAATGTTTTTTTATAGTTGACACTGGTTAACCTTGAACTTCAGGTTGGTTTATTAGAACACGAGTCTCTGTTTCAGGCAAGTGCTGATCTGTGTGGAACGTAGGTCTTCCTAAATAAACACAGATCACCCCCCAACCTTCTCCCTTTGACATTCATTCATACGTGCGATAATATCGTGCGAAGCATAGACGTATTGAGCTGTTGGTTGTCAACATTGACCCATGGCACGTTCGCTGAAGTGGCGTACGCTCACTGTGTGTGCGGTGTAAGGGGAGACACCACACTGGCATCGTGCACTGTGCGATCCAAACAAGCGCCATCCCGTTCAACGGCAATGTTGCCAAAACTAAGGTTGAAAAAAAATGAAATTATTGTACGAGGTACAGTAAAACCGTAATGTTTACAATGTAACTCTATCACACTACAACAAATATTATTATTGTTTCTAGCAGACGTAATTTAAGTCCATGATCTATCATTTCTACTGTTTTCGAGATATTCTTTAATTCCTAAACGAGAGTAGAGATCGAATAATTTTTGCACGGTTTTGTTAAAAATTGATTTTTTTTGCTATGTAGTCTAATTTTCTCTAGAGAAAAAAATATAAAGACTTTGCTAGTTAGATAACCGATAGTAATTTCCTTTGTTGCATAATTAACTGAAGCCAGTGTGCATTTTGTCTCAGAAAACTTAGTTAACATGGTATACACTGTTTTTATCAAAACTGTGCTATAAATGTTCGATATCTGCTCTCGTTTATGATTTAAAAATTTAACTATCGTTAAAGCAGTAGAAATTATGGTGTTTATTTGAGCAACTAAGGAAAAATACCTTCGTATTATGGCAGGATTTCCGTACTTCTGGTAACAATGCCGGAGTCCTGCAGTTTCGAACAGACTGCTGAGCAAGCAGAATGCACCGTAAACACACTCACTTTATTTACAGAATATAATGGAGTTGTTTGAGGTTGTTTTGCTTATAAATCTCGTTTTAGAGCACTGGAAAATTAAAAAAAACATAAATTTGGTCCCACTCACTATTTTTTATGATATCCTTGTATAACATTGTTATTTTTCGCAGAGTTCAGCGCTTGTCTCATGGTCGGTACGCCAAGATTCCCAGCTGGGGAGAAAAATTTGAAGTTCCCGCCCCAAGTTGAAGACTGGGATTTGTGCTGCCCCCTCCCCTTCCCTACCCCCCGCTGCCAATCCTGTGGAAGACAATGGTAAACCACCACAATTTTATCCTCACCTGACGTAAAAACCAGCCTAAGGGCTGAAATCTCATAATTTTGTGTAGGAAATAAAATTATTTTTTAATTAAAAATTAATTAATAACCTACAATAAAACTTTACCATTATAAAAAAAATATATGTAAAAATATTCAAATGAAGGGGCTATTTTTCGTTATTGTTAAACACCAGTCCTACTGAACTGAACGAGGACGAAGCGATTGCCGTAAAAATTAATAATTTGTTTGGCTCTGTGGAGACTTGCACAATGAGAGTATTTATTATTCAATAAATAATGGAGGCTTGCCAAAGAACTCTTAAGAATATGTGCTGCTGGATGATTTCAAGCCCGAAAGAAAAATGTAAGTAATGAATGTTTTGGTTATTTAAACTACGTGGATCTGTTTTTCACTGTTTGGTTACCAGATGTCTAAAAAATTTCCAGTCAAGGTTCATTTAATATTTAAATGTCAATCTGGGTTCAAAAATGCACTAAAAATACTTATTTCAGACCATGTCACGGGTAGGGAAAAATTTCTGCTTGGGGAGTTCAAGGAGTAAACCGAGTAGAGAATTTAAGTTTCCAAGAAGTCACGAGACCCTGAGCTGCTTGATAGCTTTCATATATGGACCTGGTAATTGAGAAAACCTGGGCCGTGTTCCAATTCGTTGCAATATCCCCTCGTTCACTTGCCCTTGAGTCCTTTCTGTCCCATAATGCCTCACGGGCCCTTGACCCCTTCGAGACGAAGTGTGTATTCGTGGTTTCGGACACCCTTATTCACTT
Organism: Medauroidea extradentata; assembly: GCA_003012365.1. Lineage (NCBI taxonomy): Eukaryota > Metazoa > Arthropoda > Insecta > Phasmatodea > Phasmatidae > Medauroidea > Medauroidea extradentata. The sequence continues at coordinate 42,990 of PNEQ01127482.1, read as the reverse complement.
AAACAACATAACCTATATTGTACATGTATAAATAAAGTCAACAATTCTGCTATTCAGAAATTATAAAACGTACTTTTCGTGATAGGAATAAAACTTTACACTGTTTTTGAGAGAACACAGGCAGAATGTTTAATAATTATATACATCAAGCCGTACTATCTGTATACAGAATCGAACGGTGGGAAGATACTCGGCACAATGAAAACAGTTTAAAAAATTGTATTGATTGATTTATGTTTATACACATTTTTAATTGTGCTTAAATTAACTTAAAAATGTTTTCGGGTTGCTTTTTATTTAGTAAATATAAAGTGAACGTGTAAGGGAACATATTTGCGCACATTAGAAAATCATGAAACATTAACTAAACTAGTCGCTTCGCCATTTCTCGCAACATTTCTGCACAGTTATCATGCAATCACACTTCGTAAATAAATATATCTCATTTACAGTTCAAATACTCCTCTGTCGAACATCGCAGTAAAGTGCGTAAGGGGACGTCGCACTTAACCTTAGCTAAAGGGGACATATAAGGGTGCATTCGTACCCTTCGCTCGAATTGGAACAGCACTTGAATGACGTCACATCCGCGATGCAATTTTTTTAGGGCACGAAGCCAGTTAAGGGCCCTTACAGCCTGAATTGGAACACAGCCCCGATCACGTGACTATGAGCAAATCTACCTAACCACTTAGGGAAGATGCGGACTGGGGATATGATGACGAAACTCGACCTCATCACCCCGCCGGTTCGCCGGGTCAGATGTTTAAAATGTACATGGTGTCCATTATGACCCACTAGCATTTCGTAAAGTCATAAAACTAAAACTAATATAGATAAGGCATTGCAATTTGTTTAAAATTATTTCGAACCTTTGAAAGTTTGATCTAATCACCCCAGAGTTTCAATGTTGTCCCCACTTGTAGGTCGTAGAACATTAAGTTCATATTCGAGATCAAGTAAATATTCCAGATCTGTCAATTTATGGGTCAGCAGTTCAGCATCAACAGTTCCAATTACTTAAATGAGTGTTGCGTGAAATCGACTTATGTTCTATGGATGCGAGTCTTTACCTACCCGTGAAAAATATGTCATGAGAACTCTCTCAAAGACAACGTTCGCTTCTTTTTCTCTCCAAGTTGACTCCAGTCCTAATTCTATCCAGTCTGGAATACAACTTCAACAGAGAGCTATTATCGCTATGCCACTCCTATCGCAAGTAACAAAGTAGTTTGTTTCTTCAGTTGCCGGCGTTTACCGTTGCACTCCGCCTTTCAGTCCTAGTTATTTCGATTAGCGATTGTTTTTCGAAATTGTCATAGGGAAGCATAGGAAGGTCTTTAAAACAGGATTTTTAAGGCAACACCACTCATAGTTCCTGATGCTCTGAGCGAATTGTTCCGTCTCTATTGACCTTATAAATACTCCCTTTGATTTTACTTTGTAAACTGTTACTATGTTTAAAGTAACAACTCAATCCGGATTGAACTAGGAGTGGGCTGAAGACTCTAGATTCAAAATTTTTCTTTAAACACATTCCTACTGGACTGACGTAATAGTGGAGTGAGAATCCAATCCAGTTGGCGAGGTAGACTGGACTGTAGACTCCAGATTGAAATGTTTACTTTTAACACCCATCGGACTGAACTGAACAAGACCGAAGTGTTCGCCATATTGAATCGTTTCTTTATATATGTAAGAGGTTATAATCATCCTGGGCTAGCTAAATAAAACTGTTTTTAGTTATAAAATTAATTAGAAGTTCCCACCATATTAAATTAGATATCTCGACGGATAAATTCAAACAAAATATCTAGAAAATATTCGTCTCTTGCTATGTTTGACTGTCATTTGTTCTGTAGTTCAGTGTTTTGCAAAGATATGTCTCTAGACACAGATTCAGTTCATGTTTAAATGATAATCTGGATCGAAAATGTTACAATAAACGATTTTCAGTCCACTTTCACTTTAGGTTCGTTCAAAGTTGAATCCAATCCAAATTCAGTCCAGGAAATTTACTATAAAAGCACTATATGTGATTTTCATACAAATTCTTTTTGCTGTCATGTAGTCGGCGTCTGCTTTTATTTGTCAAGTAATACAAAACTGAAGTTGTATTTCGCCTGGTTTTACTCGTACGCCGAGGCCAACGTCGTTTTATGGGATTATTGAGCAACTTCGTTGGTCACATCCGCAAAATACTTCCTTAAATTGGGCGTAAATTTAATACACCTGAAAATGTTTGTGTTGACTTGGAATAAACGTTCTATAGTCGCTAAGTTGACCATATTCCCTTGTTTCTCCTCCTAGAGTTTGCAGTTATGTTTTTTTGCTTCATCATTTCCCTCACCTAAATTCACAATACTATAATCAACGTCACTCATTCTTTTAAACACCAATAATCACTCGCAGGATTATACATTCATAATAGTCTCAAGAGACATAATTAGCAGTTTGAGTAGGTTAGGTTTTATTATAAACTAGCAGTCCCCCGCGGCTTTGCTCGCGAGTATTATTCGTAACTGATAATATTTACTTTAACAGAATAATCTCTTTGTACATAAAACAAATGATACTTCAGTCATCAAGTATTAGAATGTCCAGGCGGCTAGTTGAACTACTGTAACTCTGCAGTAGGTATAAGTAGCTATAGCTGTCCACGCGAAAAGCAGTCTTAAGTTTGTCCCTGCCACTAACAGCGACTTCGCCTGGGCCTTATTTATAGCCCTGCCTATTTGACGTTGTGGGGTAGTTACAGACACCTACGGTAAGAGGTTAATCGAATGAGAAACATCTGTTTACCCTGTGCACAACCATTGGTGACGGTGCCCTCAATTATATATTTTCAAAATATTCACTTTGACTTTATTGACATTACAAAGTTTCAGTGGGTAAAGGTTTCGCGGAAACGTATTTGGTGCACCAAACCTGAGATTAGTGAGATGATATATCGTCGGTTTACTGCCAAAAGTGACAAAGTCAAAATGAGATAAAATCATAAAAATGCTAGGAATATGTATATGTTGTTCACGAACAATTGCCCAAGTTTAAAGTCTATTCGTCGTTTCGTACTGTTTGTTGTCTCACAGTATAGTAACATACCACATTTTTGTTAATATCTACAATTTAATACTGTTTTTAAACGAAATAGCATTTATGACTTAATCAGTTTTGACAGTATACCGACGATATGTCAGCTGATATTGTAGAGGAACCTAAGTGGAAAGCGAACTGCAATTTTACCCCTTTTAAAGACTACATGTAAATTGCACTAATTCGATCTGCCTTGTAGTTTTTGTGTGTCAGAATTGAACGTTCGCACGCAGCTTTTAACGGAATTCGAGCCCAGAACCTCCCGGAATTTAGAC
>PNEQ01127482.1:25990-39522 GCA_003012365.1 Medauroidea extradentata | reverse complement strand
TATATATATATATATCTGTGTCCTGGGCTCATAGATGTTGTACAACACCACGTCTCGATAGGTTACTGTAGAGTGAAACTCCTGTATAAGTTGTTTCTCGCTGCTCGTTCCTGCTTTTCGGATCGTCTACCATGATTATTGACAAACTAAGTTTTATTCTTAATAATCACGTTTCTTATAAAGAAAAAAATTACATTCATATTTTTTTAATATTTACGTAAGCATCACTCTGACGCGAACAACACCTCAATATCGCTACTGGTTAGATAGATATCGTGGGTTGATGGAAAACAAATTTTGTGCTTTTTCACCCTTTTGGTTGTCGAATTTCGAAATATTTTAAATTTAAATCTTAGACATTTGTATAAGTATCCAACTGAAGTGTAAATCACATCGCTAGCCCGTTCAGTCGAATCAAAATCGATCATTCACTAAAAAAACACATGTCACCCCTGCACAGTATTGAGAAATCGAATTTCGAAAAATCTGAAAACCGTTTTGCAATTATTTCTGTAATCATCATCCTGAAGGAAAAATTAATTGTATATCTCGACGGGTTCGATAGATATCGAGGATTGATCTAAACCACGTTCAAGGTCTTTTCACCACTTAAGATAGTAAATTTCGAAAAACCCTTGAATTACGTTTTAGAATACTTTATTGGTATCTCGTGGACGTAAAAAACACAACATTAGCCCGCTGGGTTCAAGGTATATCGACGATTAATTGAAAACGCTTTTCACCACTTTTCACCCCTTTTCACGTCCTCAGGTGGCGAATTTCGAAAATTCCTGAAATCACTTTTTAGGTATTTGAGTAAGCATCAATCCTAAACAAAAATCACGTCTCTATATAAAAAACTATTGGATCGATATATATCGAATGTGAGTCGAAAACTCATATTACCCCATTTTTAACCAGTTTAGGGCTGAATTCGGAAAATATATTTTAAATGGTACTTGGGATATTTACAAAAGCACCAATTTAAAGCAAAGAGCACTTCGATATCTCGATTGATTCGATAGATATGGAAGGATAATCGAAAACACATTTCACGTATTTTCACACCTTTAAATAACGAATTTCGAAACGTTTTTTGAGTTCTGTCATAAACATTTGTAAAAGTAACCAATTAAAGTTAAAATCACGACGGTAGCCAATTGTGTTACAAAGATATAGACGATTCATAAAAAACACATTTTGCCCCTTTTTACTTCCTGGAGGTCGAATTTCAAAAAAACCTAAAATTACTTTTTGGGTATTTACGTAAGCAATATTTTGAAGTGAATATCAACTCTCTATCCCGAAGGGTTCGATAGATATCGATAGTTGATTGGAAACACATTTAAGGTCTTTTCACCCCCTTAAATGTTAAATTTCGAAAAATCCTTAAATTGGCCAATATGCATTTTTACGAATTTCCTATTAAAGTAAAAATCACGATGATAGGCCGTCGGGTTTGAGCTCTATCGACGTTTCTTCGGAAACATATTTCACCCCTTTTCACCCCTTTAGAGGTCGAATTTCGAAAAATCCCTTCTTAGTGCTCGCCTACGACCTGAAGGGAACCCCCACAAAAAATTTCACGATTCTAGGTCAAGTGGTTTGGGCTGCAGTTTGATATGTCAGTCAGTCAGTCAATCAGTCAGCTTTCATTTTTATATATATAGATAGACTACATAATTTCTCCCAAACAGTCACTCAAAGAACCGCTGCTATTGAGAACCAACTCCAGTTTTCTCATTCGGGCGCGTTAAAGCCAAAATTTGCATGCAAATACTGAAAAACAATTGAGTTACTTTAGTGAAATAATTCTCAGTGAAATAAGATGTCTTGAACTATGTAACAAACTACTGTAAAATCTCCCAGTGAACTATTTTTTAATTTTAAAAAGTTGCTGCATATGCCACTTGTTTCCCTTATATTTGCGATTTCTTTAAAAAATAAAAAATATTGCATAATGGATTTCAATATGTTTCATTACGTAGCACATAGGATGTTTGTTAACTGTAACTTATTTTATTTAAGTAAGTTAATAATTGGTTATCACTGTTTGCATGGCAGCGTAACAAGCAAATTTTGACATCGACGCACCGTTAAAATTGTTTCGGCAAAGGAAACTGTACTCACAAGTATCGTTTATAAAACTAACACAATTTCATGAAAATATGAAATTATGATTTTATCGCACTTGAACACCCTTAATAAGGTACGGTGAGGAGGTATTACGGCCCTTTAAAGGCGAGATCTTAAGAGCCGATGAGGGTGAAGTGATGTGAATGGACAACAAAAAACCATGCCCGAGGCAAGGTTCGAACCCTGAACATCTGGCAGCGTAGACCGGCGCCTGACTACTCTACGGGGCTTCCCTACCTGCGCTTGAAATGCGTTGCAGCGAGTTGCGATTATGATTATTCTTTTTTTTTTTTAACAACACTACTAAATGCGCATTATACTCTACGAAGTTAACACACACTTCAAACTATGTCGCTATAGTTTCAAATATTCGGCACGTTTATTGAAACAACATTTCCTAGCCCCTCAAAATGGACAAAAACGGGGTTTTCAGACTGCCGTATCTGGAAAAGTAACAACCGGGCTCGAAAAACACAGCTATAGAAACGAGCGTTAAACTGAACTATGCTGCCCACAAATAAATAAAATATTGTGGTCACAGCTTAAGAGTGCGTTGTAGATAAATACACGCTGAAAACATCAATTGATTTCTACGTTTTTTTCGAAGTCAATGTGGATAAAATACTCAACAACAATCCTAGATAATGGTATTTGCCAACTTTATGAGTAAATATTTATCCAGAATTACTAAATCGTTACGCGTGATCTCTTGCGCCGCAGTTAAATGCACGAGGTTCCGGCGTCAGAGATTGTGCCTCAGAAGTCCGTAACACTGGAAACAATGTTATTTAAAACGTTGGCTAAAACTATTGACTAGGATTTCTATTGTTTAATTTTCGTACATTAGCTTCAAGAAACCTACAGTTATAGCTTAATTCTTTTAGCTTTGATTTATGCACCACGCCCTCTTAAAGTACCATAGGAGAAAGGATAATAGTAAAGCACTGCATGCCAGCTGAGTGGCTTGCACAGAGAGGCTATAATGCATTACATACGCCGGTCAACGGCAACCTTACCGCTCCTGCCTCACACACAAACGCAGCCTACTTAAGGAGGCGCCTTAATGAATTGAGCCAAGTAGTGTGAGAGAAAGAGAGAGAGAGTGGGAAGGAGTTGCACTGTGGAAGCTGCTTTAGCCAATGAAATAACTAGAACCATGACAGTAGCGGAAATGTTTGTAATGCGTACACGGTGTTTTGTACATGGCGGTGAAGTAGAGCAGTTCAAGGTCACAGCTTGGTGACGATGTCTCTCCTCCTGTGCGGGGCGGCGTCGCCACGGGACAACGTCTGCACGACCTCGCCAGGAGCGGCCAGTCTCAGCCGCCGGTCATCCGTCAGCTGCAGCAACGCGACGTCTGGCAGGAGGTCGACGGTGGCGTGGCGGGGACGGCGCAGCGGCGATGCGGCGGCGCCGTTGAAGGTCGGGGGCGGCGGTAGCGAGCCTCGGACCCCGCGTCCCTGCGACCGCGCGGCGCGGCACGTGCCCGACAGACCCAGGCTGGAGGAGGACGACGACGATGGCGAGGGTGGCGGGTCCGGCCCCGGGGGCGGCGGCGCCAGGTCCAGCTCCGAGCGGGGGCGGTAGGCGGGGGCGGCACGACGCCTCAGCGCCTCCCTGCGCGCTGCCGCAGCACGCCGTGACTCGCGGGAGAGCTTCTGGATGGCGTCCAGCGTACGACAGCGCTCGCCGTCCGGCAGTAGCGCCGAGACGTCCTGCAACACCTACAAACACACCAGCGCACAGATTAGGACTATGCTATACGTGGTCAGGGATAAAGGGATCACTTTTAAGATTCCACTATACATCTGATGCACATATTATTTGTTTTAAAGCCATGATATTTGTTTTAGAGTATAATTTAAAAATGATTGTTTGATGAGCCAAATTAATGTATGTGTTCATTAACATTTCTGCCATAAATTGTGACCAAATATAGTGACCAAACGTTGAGTATATGGTATCATGGATGCCACACATCGCTGCTTCCGTAACTGCCAGGCTTAGAGTTCGTGTTGCATCAAACCAATTAATTGTGTCAACTTGGCCCACGTGTGCTGCTTCACATTAGCGTCAACCAACACTTCGCTGATGCGCAGGAAACGTACACAAACAATCTGCAGCGATGTGTGGCATCTGTGATACCATGTCACCAATTTTAAGGCGTTTCCCGACTATTGCGACCCAAAGTGTCTTATATCAAATATTTTGTCTCAGTGTCGGCTATCTCGCTACAGGATGTTTTAAAAGTCATTCATTAACGTACTGTATATCACTGCGTGCTATTTGCACCGACACAGCGCAGCGCAGCTCAGGCGCAGAAGAAATCAAACCGGTCTACACGTATACATTTTGTCCCAGATGTCATTTAATACTTCTGCACGTTATTTCGATGATAATAATAATAATAATAATAATAATAATAATAATAATAATAATAATAATAATAATAATATCGTATGAGGATGCATTTTAGGACGAGGAATGGCATTTTGATGGGACTCGTAAGCTTCCACCGTACCTGAGTTGCGACATGAATGAGGTCCTACAATAGAGCAGCGCCGGATTTATGGGGCGGGAGAAACATGAGTTCACCGAAAAAAAAAAAAAAACCGCTGACAAGTGACATTGTCCATCACAATTCCCACTTGCGAAAATCTGAGGGCCACCTGCCGGGGTTCGAACCCGGATAGCCGTGGTGGAAGGCGGGAGATCTGACACTCGAACATCGCTCCGCTTCTTGGCCAGTGATTGGCTGTTTTTAACTCTCGGTGTCTTGGGATTATACCTGCAAACCACAGATTTGTAGTGTCGCTGTAACCTTGTTCCCGTTTCCACAGTCAAATAAGGCACGGCTGTGCAATAACACATTTCGCCAATAACCATGAAGCAGAGCTTCAGATGTGCACGTAAGGTATTGGCAAAAATTTTTTTGCAGAGTTATATTCTGCAAAAATTGTGGGCTCTAGGCATTCCGCATTAACACGATCCACCCTGCAAGCTGTGCAAATGTAGGCCTACATCATGTGCTGTGAATTGAAGTGCAGAAATGGTGCATTTTTGAATCTATGTTTATACATTTTTGTTCCTCTAGATGTGAAAGTTAGTCCTCAAAAATATCGGTATGCAATTGCCACATGACCCTGTATAACGTTCGTAGCGCAAGGAAAAGCAACTAGCTACGCTCCTATGACAATCTCTTAGAGTAAATCTTACAAAATTATTTTATAGTGAAAAATAGAATAAACACTTCGCATTACGAGTGATACGGGATCTTACGTGGTGACGCTTTATAATATTTTCGTTAAATACACAGCGGTGTTCAACTTAGGAACCTTGGGTATATTTTATCAATATTTTCGATAGGCCTGTATGTTGTGATGAAATTGTGCGAAAAAGCCGTCGTATTTTTAAGGTGGAACATTTTCCATTATTTTGTAATTGTTTAGTTTTTATGACTTTTCCCTCCGATTTATTTTCTAAATTTCATAGTGATACGTCGCAGAATACAACTTACCGGAATGTTTAAATGTAACAGAATTGTGACAAACTGGAGTGGATATGCGCTACTGCTGGCAAATGCTGCTGAACCATAGAAAACCTACAGTTACACAAAACAAGTAACGTGAGAAAGTGAAGGAAAGAAACGAAGAAACTAACAAAAAATATACTTACAACTGTAGTCAACGATCATACAAGAAATTCCTAAATATTAATATAGTTGTTGCGTAATGGAAGCCAAAATCGAAAAAGGGAAGTCAAATCAGACAAAGACCAAACAAAGTGAATGAAAATAGTGACAATACTGGACAAAGACAAAGAGGACCAAACAAATGAAACCAGCGACATAAATTGTTGTAGACAAGACAACACGAATATAACTCGGACGATAATAATGGGCTTCCTTCGACGACAACGGACGCAACGTTTTGGAACTGACTTCTGTTCTCATCTTCAGGCACACGAACAATCTGAGCTTGTGGGATTGCAGAAAGGACATTATTTATACAAACCCTGCAGTACCATAAGGTAAATCAATGAAACAAATTTACTATTAATGTTATATTTAATCTGTCTTCCATGTCATATCCAACTCCCTGTCATTATTAAGTGTATAAAAAATTGAAGTAGAAATAATTCGAGTAATAATGCTGGCGGCGCATGTTCCACTATGCCGTCACTGCAAAATTTTCTCGCTTGATTTCTGTCAACATTTCCACGTGACTAATAACTACGGCGTGTTGTACATTTAATTTCTCTGAGAGTTTTACGCCTAAAGACAAATTATAATACATTTTTTGATAGTTAGTGCAGTGAATATTGCAGCTTAACTCGTGACCAGACTTGCTAAGAAAGTCTAATTCAAGTCAAATACAGTTTTGTCGCAAGCAAGATAAAGGCTTGCAGCAAGACTTCTGAGCAAGCTCGCTACAAGCTTGCAAAAAGTCTCGTGAGCAAGCTCGTTGTAGCAAGTCCAATTTAAGTGAAATTCCAACTTGCTGCAAGCTTGATTCAGGCTTGCAGCAAGTATCGTGAGTAAGCTTGCTATGGCAAGCCGAAATTAAGTGAAATTCAAGCTTGCTTTAGCTTACATGCTATCTGGGTGGATACGGTGACACTTTAAACAAGGACAGGAATCAGTGAAAGGAATCACCCGAGCACCTGGAGCGATTTGGGGAACCCACGGAAAACCGAAGTAAGGAAGTCCGGAGACGGGAATCGAACACTGGTCTTCCTGATTTCGAGTCCAGCGTGTTACCGGTGTGTCACATCGCTCGGTAAAATACACACATTTTAGGAATGTATTTTACTGAACACTTACGAGCCGCGGTGCCAGGATGATCAGACCATTCGCCTCCCATCAAGGCGATCCGGGTCGGTCCCAGGAATTTTGCATGTATGAATAATGCCGCCTACTTATTCAGGCATTGCGCCATACTCACCTCATATCACCCCTCACCAGCGCTCAATATCTCGATGTTGAGCGCTGACCAAAATGTCTCAGTCATTTTAACAAGCACTCGTGATAGTTACTCGAAGAAGCCCACAGGTAACAAGAAGACGGACATACCGTAAACTTGCGCATCACGACAAGTGCTTGCACAGGGTCGCCAACTCCCCGGTGTTGGCCGTAGCGACGCCGGGCGTCAAAGATCGCTGTCCAAGGACTGGCGTCCCTCAGCCGGCAGTGTGTAGGCGTCGTAGTCTCCGTCTCTGCCAACAAACACAAGCCCACATTTCACGCCGGCGTACTGTCACCACTGCTGGCCCCCTCCCGGACTGACAAGAGACATTTACGAGAAGTAACCCCTTATAGAGCTAAATTCCACGCTTACCTAGTCCGCAGAGAAAATACATTTGTGTTGGCCAAAAAAATTTTTATCATAATGCTGTGGTGTTTGGGCAAATATATATATAGTTTTGTATATTTTAAAAAATTGTTTAAATTTTTTAATTTTCATTTCAAAATTTAACTTATTTACTAAATAAAAAAAATCAATTTTTGTGTTACATGTATCAAATCATAGCCTACAACATTGTTATACCCTGTGAATTTTTTTGGTTTGCTATGTCAGTTGGTTTTAGTGGCGTGCATAGAAACCGTAAAGTGCAAATTTTGACGTTTACGACTCATTACGCAAAAACTATAAGAGATACAAAAATGTCCTAAGAGGAAGATTTAAACACAATTTATGTCTAAAATAAGAAAATTAATATCTGGTATAAATATAATAATAAAAAAAAGACGTTGAAAACTGAGGTGAACCGCGGAGTGTGAGCATGTTATACATGTCATTTTCTACGGCAGGGTGAAAGGATCCAAATATAACAGGGAAGGGAAAGGAAGAGAAAATAAATTTGTAAGTGTTTATCACTGTGCTCAATATGTTTTCAAAATTTATTTTCCGATTCACTCAGAATAACATTATTTGACGTATCCCACCAATTTTGTTTGGTAGTTACAAACTTTCCGGTAGTTGCTGAAAAACTTTACTGGAGGTATGCAAAATTTTGTACTCACCAGAAAAACATTTGGTGATGTCCATAATGACAAAATATTTTGTAGTAGCCATAAAAAGTTTTTATGTTTAGTGCACCGAACACTGCATAGAGTTTCGGTGTATATACTATAGGGTTAGGGCTGAAATCAACCGACAAACCACGGGAAGTGATACCTGAGTTAATAATAAGCACAGAATATACCGATCACTTTGTGTCTTAACTTAATGATAACTAAGAAATAAGCCTAATAAGTTCGAATTTTGCAATGGTATTTTCCCGCGCGTTGTTTACATTGAATATGCACCGTCGCGTCGCCTGTGCGTTGACAAACAACAAAGCTCAAATGTACGCAGTATTGCCTATACTCTAAGCTTTGTAATGCTACGCCGAGCCGTTCAAGTGCATTTAAATGAAAACGATAGAGCCAAGATATTTGTAAAAAAGGATACTTATGGTTACGCAAGTCTCATTACTCAATAAATCTTCGTCAATTTTTCGAATTTTCTGACTTTACGAAAGTAGTATGCAAATGGAGGGTGGTCACCCTTGTAACTTTCATTAGGCTGGCATGTATTTTCCATAATTTTCTGTGGATTAGAAGAACATAACACAAATCGATGTTAATTGTTGTTCGAAGTAAGTTACTTTCCCATATTTCGGGATAATGCCGTTTCAAAATTCGAACTTCATAGGCATACTTTCATTCTTAATATTAAGTTTAGACACAAAGTGGTCGAGATGTTTTGTACTTAATATTTACTCAGGAATTACATCCAGTGCTGTATCGGGCGAATTCAACCCCAGCCTGTATGTGTAATTTATTTATTGGAAATATGCTCAACGTGCTTAGAAAAAATATTTAAAAATCGTTACAAGCGTGTAATTCCATTTATGGTCCTACCGTAAGTTTCTAAAGTTTATGTTACTGCGACAGTAAATGGCTAATACGGGTGTTTTTACAGTACCTTTAGGGTATTGAAAGTAGGGATTCTTGATTTTCGAGAAAATAATTTTTCATCAACTTGATTCAATGCCATACGTGCATATCTGCAGCTCTGCTTCGTGGTTATTGGCTGTGTTTCTTTGTGTAGAGGCGTCACTAAGTTGTCTGTGCCAATCATATCAAGGTTACTACGACACGACACGTCTGTGATCTGTGGGAACTGAGACGTGTGTCGGTTTAAACATCCAGGCACTGACCATGAAGAAGAAGTGCCCATGTGAAGGTAAGGTGAGTGAGCTTTACGTCTAGACATCGAGGTCAGAAGAGACGGTGTCACACAACTTGATACAAAGTCAGGAGCTGGGAGAGGAATTGGCCATGGACTTCGTTGGGTGTTCCAGTGGGAAAAAATCATAATTTTATATTTGCATAAAAACTGTGTTAGTTTTGTAGACGTTACTTGGGAGTACATTTTCCTCTACAAAAAAGTGTAACTCAGCCAGTTTTCCCATAATGGCATTTCAAAGTAAAAATTTGAATTTTTTAGTTCATACACCCCAGAAAATTAATTAATATTACGGAACGAAATAATTCACAGTGGATAGTACATGTCTTAAGGGCGCGGCCACCTCAGTTTTCAACATATTTTTTTATTTTTATATCGGTACCAGATATTTTTTTATTATATACATAAATTGTGATTAAATCTTCATCTTAGGAAATGTTTGTATCTCTCATAGTTTTTGCGTAATGAGTCGTAAACGTCAAAATTTGGACTTTCCGGTTTTAAGTACGCCACTAAAACCAACTGACATTCCAAACTGAAAAAAATTCGCACTATATAACAATGTTGTAGGTTATGATTTGACATATATAAAAACCAAAAATAAAATGTTTTGTATTTTAAAAAAAAAATGTTGATAATTTTTTAATTTTCATTTAATAATTCAGCATTTTTTATTAAATACAAAGTATTTTAATTTTCGTTTTTATATATGTCAAATCATAGCCTACAACATTGTTATACACTGTGAATTTTGTCTGGTTTCCTAAGAGGAAGATTTTATCACAATTTATGTCTAAAATAAGAAAAAATATCTGGTACAAATATAAAAATAAATAAAGACGTTGAAAACTGAGGTGAACCGTGCCCTTAAGCTAGGGTGTTAAGTACATAAAACTCCATTCAAAGAATGTTTCGTATTTTTAAAAAATTTTCAGAAAATTGCAAATGTTTTGCTACTTTTAGGAATTTTTTTTAAATACAAATATATTTTGTATTGGATTTCTATATACTTAAAGCCCTAGCCCGTGGCATGTACTTTTACTGCGAATTTTTTCGTTTCAATATGTTGATTGGTTTTCGGAGGGTGTATGACGTAATAACGTGCAAATTTTTACCTTCAAATGCCATTATGGGAAAAATGGCTGAACAAATTTTTTTATAAGAAGAATATGTATTCCCAAGTACCGTCTACAAAACTGACACTGTTTCATTCAAATATAAAATTATGAATTTTCCCCACAGAACGCTCTTAAGTAACCATTCCAGCATTCGCAAGGGGTAATTTCGTGAAGCCACGGGAAACCGAAATTAGGAGTCCGGAGCCAATGATCGAAACCGGGTACTCCCGATTGCGAGTCCAACGTGTTGCCTGCGCAACCTAACTCGGTGCACGTGTAACAACAAAACACTGAAACAAGTTGGTACGAAGTTCTTTTCGTGAAAATCAGAGTCTCTTAATACTTTAATTAGTACGTACATCATGTCTTTAGCTTCTGTAACAAACCGCAAAATGACAGACTACCTCTGATTGCCTCAAAAGAGGCACGCTATCAGAGAAGACTGCACACCAGTGACATGTGCTTAGAGGCTAGTACGAAACGTGCCCAGCCTGCCACGGTCGCCCTTACTGTTCCGATATTCTTGTCCCCGAACAAGCATTACACGTCCCTCTAGACGGAAGCTTCAAGATGGTACCTCGATCTAGTCTGCAAGTTTGCGTGATTACCAGAGGTTAGGCTAGAACCGAACACTCGCAAGCAATTCGTTGTTTTAAGAATAGCTCGACTTCAAAATAAAACTTAAAATGTTATCATTTTGAATTAATAAGTTAAGGCAATGGTCTTTCATTTATTTCAAACAATTGCAATTAACTCTAAAAATTTTTTAAACAAATTCTTTGAAAAAATTTCAGACTGTGTACAGTCATACGATACACAATTTTGCCAGTGTGATATTTTTCTTAATAATGTACCGTTTGCTAGCAAAAAATTATTTTCCTTCATTTTGGCTTATTTTGACAACAAAATATATGTTATTCTAGGGGCAAAAATCTAAATATCCATTTGGTGTACTGCAACAGAAAAATTCAGATTCGAACGATGATGGATAAATGTTAAAACTGTAAGAATGAATTTTTGATATATGTGTTAGTTTGCGTTAAAAAATAACTATATTTTCGAAACCCCTGGAAATCTAAAGAACGAGGCCTTATCATGGTTACGTGTAGCGAAATCGGAAACGATAGGATTGCTGACAATTCCGACATTTATTTTTTACAACACAATAAAACACAGCTCGATTAATCATATTTGTGAACTGTTTAGATACAAAATCTGAAATACTTACAATATACAGAGTGTCCCATAAGTCCGGTCTCATAACGAGAGCTAAAACAGGTGAATTTAACGAAACGTTAATGCCAATAACATTACCGCTGCATGTCACCCCATCCCACCGGCCATGTTATATCGTGTATAAAGCAATTTTAATCATTGCATACGTTCAAAGCACATCGCGGCCATCAATTTGAACATTTTCTGTCGTAATAACACATGGAAGTAAACATACTGCTGTTGTCTTACGCCAACACAGTACATCACTATTAAACCATTCCATATTTCACCCATTTCTATTTACCCTATGAGACCGGATATATGGACCATCCTGTATAGCATGTAATTAAATTGGGTGTCGAATATTTTGGCGGACAATGAAAGAAGGGATACGTTTATTTCAGCAGTGTTCCTTGATAAAATGTCTAGTTAAACGGCACTTACGAATGGTTACAGTTCTTAGGAGTAGAATTAGCCTTTGTGTCGTAGCCTACATATGTATTTTTTCGATCTTTTTTTATAAAGAACCATTATATATATATATATATATATATCGACTTATAGTCATATTTTTTCCGTCTTGTTATACAGTTCCAAAAATGAGTATAGATAATCACGTCACGATTATTCATAATCATATTTGGAACTGTATAAAATAACGGAAAAAATTATGACTAAGTCGATAAAAATAAGTAGAAATTTTTTTTTAAGGTTCTTGATGTTTGTTTGAATATTAGAACAGTACAAGTTATTATATGTATGCATGTGTAGACACACACTATATACCGAATAAAGTGCTTTACGTGTAGTTTTATTAAGATTTTAAAAAATGTTATTGAACAGTTATTGAATAATTATTTATGGTGAACACTACATGTGATTACAAAATTAAGTAGTCGTTATAATAACAAAAGGGATAAACGGATAAATCGTTTATACGGTTTTTAAAAAGTTTACGTAATTTAAATATTTATATTTAATTATTTATATAACGTATATATATATATACATGCAATATAACGTAGATACATATATATCTATATATAACGTAGATATTGAGATACACGGCAGGGTAGCAATATATATTCTAAATAATGTAAATCGAAAACGGAAAATTTTCGCGCGTAAAAATTAAGTCGTAAAAGAGATGTTGGCTTAGTGCAAAAAAAGTTTTGACTTAAAAAGCTATCACTTAGTCTATGTTCCGTAGCATCAGAATATTCATTATCACACAGTAGTGAGTGTACGACGCATGTTTGCTGTACGCCGGCCTTCTATATATTATTTATTTACGACTATGTGGCGTGTGTGGTTTCCTGCAGAACGCCGGACGATGAAACCATTTGTCACTTGAATATTAAATGTCTGCAGCGACTTTATTATTTAACATGTCTACTCTGAAAATATTTGTTTAGTCCGCGATTTTAATTATTCATTATTCCAATTATACAGAATGAGTCAGAACGAAATGAGTTAAATTTTGAGTAGGGGTTAATTTGTAAAAACGTAGAGCGTGTGTTTTCAATTCGTACGTAAAGTCAACATAGTGTGAGTAAAGATACACTGAAAATCGACTTAGAGTTACATTTCTATAGCTAACACAAACAGCATATTGAATTTCCATTGTTAAAATCCGCGTGAGAGGTTTCATGTAAATATAAGGCACGATTACATTTTATATTGATGAAATGTGCTGTGCTCTTAGTTTTTTTTTTTTTTTTTTTTTTTTTTTTTTTTTTTTTTTTTTTTTTTTTTTTTTTTTTTTTTTTTTTTTTTTTTTTTTTTTTTTTTTTTTTTTTTTTTTTTTTTTTTTTTTTTTTTTTTTTTTTTT
>PNEQ01127482.1:0-25890 GCA_003012365.1 Medauroidea extradentata | reverse complement strand
AAATACAAAGTGCGTGTTTTTGAAATTACAAGGTGTAACCTTACATTTGTACGTGTTATAAAAACCTAAATTAGAAATAGCTGTTTCATTCTGGTTACAAAAATTAATTTATTTTCTACAACTGAAAAAAAAAATCATTCTACGTGAAATTATTTTAAGAAAACTGTCGTGGACTCAAACATGCAACCTTGCGCTCGGTGGCCAAGCAACTTAACCCAGCTCACCTTGACTTTCATGTAATTATAGGTCGTTCGGGATAAAGTGAGCACTAAATATTTAACCTTTGAAAATATCACTAGCCGTTACTACATATAATTCTACAATATCTATAGCTGCCTTACTGCTTGTACGGTTGGCAGCGAAATTACGCAATGCAGTTCCATGTATTTTCCTTTTTAAATGCTACAATACTGAAACAAAATCAACCGAAATCGACATAACTGTATTTCATATAATTAATAAACTGTTCTTTTATCAGTTTATATATGTACCTACCGACTGCACAATTTATCTAACACGCGCAAACATTATATGACGTGTCCAGAGAGATTGGACAGTTCCTTTCGTTAACAGTTACGCGCGGAAATATACGAATTTGTCTGAAAATAGAACTTTAGCAGGGTTTTTTGAGTGCTCACTTTATCCCGAACCACATATAGTATTTTTTTCTTTTATGTATATAGTGTACAATATCACTGTCTTAATTTTGTAAGACGAAATTAGTATGAATATTCTCTTCACTCCAACAGAATATATATCAGAGAATGTTATTTGTATGACTAGGATAATTTGCAGTAAAGGAGCCTCCCTAGATAGGCTGCGTTTGTGTGTGGGAGGGAGGGGCGTTAAGAGTGTCGCTAAACGGCGTAGTCAATACATTATCGCCTCTCCGCGCAAGCAACTCAGCTGGTGTTCAGTGCATTATACTAGCATCCTTTTTCCTATGGGACTTTATAAGCGGTGACAACATTATTATTATTTTTTGGACAGCGTAGTTCAAAGTCTAACACTTGTTTCTATAATTTGCACGGAGTGCCTTGTGTTTCGGTGGCGCTTGCGACGTCAGGAAGATTTATAAACTGACCATGATCATCGGCGGCGGGTGCGGCGACGATCGGTACCCCCTTTTCCTTGTTCCATGTAGTGTGTTCTTTGCCTCCCCTCTCCTTTCCTCGATGCATGCGCGGCGATGAGCCCTGGCCAGGCTAGTGGTCGTGTGTGCTAGAGGTCTCTTCCCTATCAGCTCTGTTCGGAGGCAGTTCACCTGGGCACACACATGTAAGTTAACTCCATAAGTATGTTCAGCAGAGACTTGCTCCCCACGGCGTGTGGAGGCGGCCACCGTCATGTATGGTAATTGATACTTCACCTTTTAGCCTTGTCCAAATTGTTGTTTAGGCTCCGCCATCGAAATTATGTCCGATTTAAGTATTTTTGTATTTAGTGGATTTTGTAACAGAAACACCGTCGTGACATGAGCAGTGTCGACATTTGGGTACACGAGGCGTACTCGTGCCGCGACGAGTGATTTTGAATTTGAATCATGTTTTCTGTCATTTCTCTATGTTGACTTTTGGAGACTTAGTTCACTGGAGTTTGCTTACATGCGTTGCGAAGCTGCATTTAGGCATCGAATATTAATTGGTTTAATGGCGCTGTGCCTACAAGTATGCCTTCTTCAGAAGGTTTCATTCCTTAAAAAAGGAAGTCCAAAATTGTGAATAATGTTACCGTTTCACTGTTGAGCGATAATTTTTGTGTATTGGATTATAAGGTTATTGAAGCGGCTGATTGCCGACATTTAGCGCTTTCATTTAACTGTTTTGTACATTGTAATTCCATATTTCGGCGACATTGTCGCCTAAATTTGTAATTCTGTATACCTTAATGTATTAATAAATGTCTTGTTAAAGAATTTCTGATACTAATTTGTTCATTTTATCACTTTAATTTTTATTTTATTTTTTGCCCTAGTGTCTTCATGTGATATAACTCGCTAGGTAAGACCGCAAATTCTGTTTTTCGAATCCGGTTGTTATTTTTTGAGATACGGCTGGCTAGAAAATCCACTTTTGACGATTTTGAGGGGCACGAAAATAATGTTTCTAATAAACGTGCCGAATTTTTAAAACTATAGCGACATAGTTTGAAGTATGTGTTCTTTTCGTAGATACAAATATAATGCGCATTAAATAGTTTCGTAAAAAATAAGAATAGCCGTAAATCACAGCAACGCCTTTGAAGCCAGGTAAGGAGGCCCCTTAACACGTGATTGTGGTGAACTAAAAAGTTCTTCGGAGTATTTTTACAAAAAAGTTCGTCTAATTTTATAATTAATTAATTTTACAAATAAGGATTTAATGCCTTTACAGTTATAAAAATTAAATAGAACTCCCCTATAATATTTAGAAACGTTTTTCAGGGTGTGATTTTGAACTAGCCATGGCCGAATCACTCCCAGTTCCTATATTTTTTGTTAGGGCCATTGGTTCCATCTCTCATGACCTCGCTGTCGACAAGACGTTTGGACGTACTAGACTGCAGTCACCGTGTAGCGAGCTCTACCGTCGTACGAAGCGGTAATGCCAACTTTCCTAGCGTAATACGCTTTCACACGTTACAGAATTTACATGTCCGAGAGTTGTGGCGCAACGCTGTGTTCGTTTCCCAAATCCTGTTGGATGTACTTAACATTCGTGTTCGTCGTAATAGTCTTTATAAAATAAGTAGCGTACTACATGGGATAAACAAAGTCACTGGCCTAGTAGAAACGCTGGTAAAATTGGGAAAGAAAAAATCACAAACATTTGTAAAAAAAATGGGGGGGCGGTATGTTGCGTAATTCGTAACGTATGTCACAAATTCAAGTCATTCAGTGATCAATTAAAATAATACAAATTAAAAAATTACACGCTGGATTCGCATTCTGGAGGATCCGGGTTCGATTCTCAGCTCCAGCCGTCTTGATTTCGATTTACTGTGATTTCCCGAAATCAACCCATGCGAATATTGGAATAGTTCGTTTAAAAAGGCCATAGCCGCTTCGAAGTACAGGCCTGGCCATTGTGACAATTTCTGTGTCACCATCTCTAACTACCTCGCCTTAGCCATGATGTTCCTTCACCAAGTAATAATAGACTAAATTTTAACTTTGAAATGAAGTGGAGAGTTATTGTAATCTGTAAAATACGCCATTAAATCCCAGACCAGGTTTGTCTGTTCCTTCGCAGTCTTTCTTTTGTAAAAATAACCACTACGTTTGTAATACCAACCTAACGAGAAACTATATCTCCTACCTACCCTTGCGGCTTACGTCGTGTAGATGGAAACAGTAACTTGCAATAGTACTACAAACTTCATGCCCGTACACAGCAACGCCAAGCTAAAATCAGGGATTTTTTTCTTGCGACATGTAGAGCCTTTGACTTTGGAGACTGAGGTCGAAAAAAAACATCGCTTTACTAGTGCGCGGAGATTTCCTGCGGAACGATGTCGTGGCTATTCTAGAAGAGGATTACAGTGCTTAGTCAGGCTTCTTTGAGGATTCTTCTAATGAACGTAGTGATAATAGCGAAAACGAGGTAAACTCTTATATGGGTCAAAACACTGAAGGGCGTAAGGAAGACTTTTTTTTTGCAAAATCTAACCGTTCTCTGCTGTTGTACATTCAACTTTTGCACAATGATTTCAGACTTTCATATAATTAACTGACATAGTAAAATCAAAGCTCGTTTCTTCTAGTCAGTTAACACTTATCGTTTGTACATGATTTTATGAAAATTTACCGCCGTTTTAATACTGCACAGTAGTTTCCAAAACAGTATTTATCATGTATATATTAAATAATTATGAAATAACTAAGCCTACATGTAACTCACAAACACGAACCCTGTTTCAAACTTCAAATAGCTGTGACAGCAATCATGTAACCATCCGAGACTCTATTTTTTTAAATGTTTAAGCGCTAAACATGAGAAATCTTCAGAAAAATAGGTTTATGAAAAATTATAATCATGTTACATTTATTCAATTATAAGCAGTTTAAATTACAACATGTGCGTGATAATAACGTTCAATAATGCCAAAAAAGATTGCACAGTGTACCCGTCACAAAGTTTGTTATTTTGAAGAAATCAATTCTTTCTAAGAGCGAAAATGTTATTGATACTTATCCATTTGCGACAGAATATAGAATTAAAGAAAATTGTATAGAGTCGTTGTGAACAAGTTACTGGTGAAATGTTTCTCACGACTGGTACATAAGCATTTACTAAATATATTTGCTCACGGTTACATGATTGCTGTTACAGGTTTCAAATTATTACAATCAATACATCTTCTGCATAGCATCACTTTCTACGACATAACATAACTGCAATATAAACTGCAGTGTTTATTATTTCCATTAATGAGTCAGTAGCACATTTATTCAAGGGTTAACACAATTTATACTAGTAATAAGTATTTGTTGTTTACATAGGGCCTACTAAGTAACACGTTTTGTAACATCACTAATAAAATGTTTAAGCTACGTGACTGCATATGATGTCAGTTTTTGTAGTATTCAAGACGCACTCATGCCACTGTGATCCAAGATAAATTGTCGGTAATATTACATGAATTTGCGATGTTGTACAATTTAGTGAACATTGCCATAAACGCGAGGGCATTATTTTAATACTGCTACTGCAGTTTCCCTGACAACAAAATGCAACCGCTTTATCGTACTAATGCAACCTACGTTTATACCATTAGCGTTACAAATCTTCGATGATAAAGCAGTTCAAACCACAGCATTGCGCCACGCCTGTTTGTTCGATTACACTACCGTGTAAGACAGTCGTAGTGCCTGCATAATGTTTCAGGCATTATAGTAATTGAAATAAATTTACATGATTTACTCGAAAATGGCCAGCAGTTGCGATTTTTTTTATTAATCTTCCATACCTGCGCGATGTACTGTGGTATGACATGAATTACAATGAAGTGTTCCGAAGTTTCAAGCAGAAATAAGCGGTCGTACCTTAATTGAACAATGATGGACCAATGATGTTTCAATACTAAATTATTTAGAACTAAAAATGTCACTGATCTTACACTTCTCAGAGTTTCGTTATATAAGGTCATGCACTCTAGTTTCTAATTTTTAGCGATATTGTGTATATCTAAAATCGTCTTCTCCATGTTGACTGAATTTTCAAGCAGTAAATACTATGGATTTAGTTAATTGTGCAACTAACGGAATTCTGGGTAATTGACTCTTTAGTCGTAACCGTTTAACTTCTGCTTTGAAAAAAATACTTATCACGGCAAAAAAAAAAACATTTTCATACAAAACCCAGGCAAATTTTTGATATCTGCTCTCATTTAAGCTTAAAAAATAATTATAAAACAAAAACAGCATAAACTAAATAGCACGGCCTTAATATCAAGTAACTATTTATATTTTAATTAACATGTAATTGGAAAGTCTATTTTCAGGATAGCACTACTCCAAATCTATTGACTACGGGAAACTTGAAAACACATTTTCCTCTTACTTTACATAAGTTACCACCATGCAAAATTAACACACTCCGTTTTGACTCATCCTATATACATTTGTTGCGGTCCCAAATGTTATCATTCGACAGCAATTAAACGTACAAACTGTGTATATTACTTTCATGTCAATGTATGTACTGCAAACTTATCAAACAAAAATTTTATGAAAGGAATAATTAGCATTGCCCCAAAAATGTCATCACATTACCGTGAATCCTTTTAGGTTGTGTTAAGGACTTTTAAGACGATAATATACTTATTAAATAATTGAAATCCTTGAACACAGTCGTTGAATCGAATAATCCCATTACCCATTCAATTACCTTATTTCAAACATGAAGCAGAGACTTGAAAATTATTTACACAGTTTCAAAAAGAGATGTACAAGTTTAATATCGGAACAATTTTAAAATTATCTACTCATCCTGTACACAGAACAGAAGTTTTCATTATTATATTGCCACAAAAATATATTCCCTCGGGTTAAAATTTTTGAATCAAGAAAATATATAACATGCTCTAAACGAAAATTTTTCAAGAGGTTCAAGACATCCATTCAATTAAAACACTAAATGGCCGCGGTTATGACGACAATAGGGTGTCATGTGATATTCAACTAACTGAATTCATTATATTTTAAGATGATCTGAAGCAAAATCTGACTGTATTAAAGGCTACTTGTAATGAAAAGAGACAATCAATAAATTGTAAGACAAAATGGCTGCTGTTTTTTAGTCAGTATGATGTAAAATTGGATTAAATAAATTTTAAGGTGTTTGGATGAAAAAAGTGATTGTGTAGCATAGCTAGAGTCACTGATTTTAGGTGAAAATAATTCTGTATCACTTTGTTTCAATGCATAACGCTCCAATCTGTAACTATGCTTCATGGTTAATAGCAACGTGTATTTGTGCAAAAATTTTACTGTGCCAATGAGAACAGGGTCACAGCAACACCACACGTCTGTGATTTTCTGGTAAAAAATCAAGACGTTGACAGTTAAAAACAGCCAATCACTGAACAAGAAACAGAGCTGAAGGTGTCCACGTAAGACATTGAAACAAGCTCTGGTTCACAATTCTTTTCACCGAAAAACATTGCCTCTAAGCATAGCGAGTGGCTCCTTTTCTGAACGATATCGACAGATGTATTAGTAAAGAAATAACACCGGGTTCAGCGTTGGTTATGGTACAGTCAGTTGACCTGATGGAAACATAAGGAAATAAGGAGGGGTATTACTCGGCGAGTCAGTTGTGAACTAGACGGCGTACTTCTCTTTCAGGCGAGCGGTCATGACTTCCGTGTGTGAGAGTCCCTTTTTCCCCTCTTACCCGGCTACAATATCTCTCTTTCTTTTCTCGCGTGTTTATTTAGATTCACCTTGAGTTAGTATATCCAGTCTCTGCGTACAGAAGTATAGTATACGTGTTGCACAGAAGACTAATTCATGACCCACGCTGTACAAAAAGATGCTCATTGTACAATGTAGTTATTTTTGTACTGTGTGGAATTTTTATTATTGCATTACGCTGAATATAATGAATAATTCGTAACTGTATGAACGGAAACCAAGCCCGCAATTCATTGGCTGACGTAACAAATAAAGCAATGAACCACTAAGTGCAGGCCATGTCAAAATATCATTCAATTAAAACACATGAAGCTAAATATTACTGCAGGATTGAAGAGGTTAACAATATTTGTTTTCTGTTATTTCAAAATATGCATAGTTACGCTTCACATGTTGGTTATGAGCAGGGCCATAGACTATATTTCCGGCCCTCTAAGCTAATAAGTCTTCGAGGATTCCTGCCCTTGCCGTCCAAAAGTCAACTTTTTTTTTTGCTTTGCTTTTCTGCTTTCCATGTCACAAATGATAGCGTTTCCAGAAACAGCGGCATAATAAGCACGCCACACGAATTCTAGGCTAAATTGGAAACATAAATGTAAGTGGCAAAATGTTCTAACGATCACATTTTATGTGTACAATGTGACAATATAGCCCTGTAGTTAGTCCAACTCTTGCGGTACAATGTGACAATATAGCCCTGTAGTTAGTCCAACTCTTGCGCAACACATATGTCTTACTCTTCGTACTACTACTGTCCTGATCTGGATTCTGTGCGTAGAGGTTAAAATCCCAAGCAGTCCAAGCATTACTCTACGTTTACTTGATGTAATATACATTATATTATATTACCTGGACGTGGAGTGCACGAGGCGATTATCACCGTGCAGTGTTGCAACATTGTGCACGTAAAATGTCATCATTAAATATTTTGCTGCTTACATTTTCGTCTCCAATTTAGTCCAAGATTCGTGTGTTGTGTTTACTATGGGGTTGTTCTGGACACCAAGTATTTCCAAATCTACCACCTGAATGCAATATTACTGGCATAAACGTTGTTATTAGTGGGTAAGCTGTTATATATTTTTTAATGCTTCCGATCAACGCAGAGCACACCCCTCCCAGCCCCGCCTTAATCCCCTAGTCCCTTCAGCCTCGACGGCCCTGTTAATGAGTGCTTGTATGGTGAGAAGAAGATAAGGGTGTGACACTTGTTACCGTGCACGGAGTGTTGACGCAGCAGGAGCGTGGGCAGTGTGGCGGCCGCTCGTTGGAGAGTGGCTCGCCTCGCCCTCAGGGTGCCAGCTACGCTACAGGCATCAGGACAGCGGCCCCACGTTGGCAGCCCCACCACGTGCCGCGTCGTCTCGCCGCGCCCCGGCGCGAACACCAGCCCCAGCGGTCCGGCACCCAGCTCCTCGAGCACCGCCTCGGCCCAACGCCAGCCCTTGGCGGCGGCGTCGACCAGGGCGGCTGCGGGCGCGGCTCTCCTCTCCGCGCCGACCAGGCGGCAGAAGGCGGCCAGGGCGCGGCCCTCGCCATTGTCCGCGCGGCGACGCAGTTCCTCCAGGTGCCAGCCAGCCTCGTGCGACGACTGCTGCAGGGCGCGCAGGTAGGGTCGCAGCGCCGTGGCCAAGCGCCCGTCCTCGTCTGCTCCGCGCTGCAGCCACTGCGCATCAACATCCCTCCTAGCACAGACTAAAACAAGTAATACAGGCGTGAAATAACATGGCGGCTCATTTGTCACGAGTGAACCTCACCGATTATTGGCTGCCCGTGGCGGTTTATGCCGTCCACGTGTCTATTTGGTTATTGCAGAAGTTCAGGTCTCGACATTATTCTATTTGTCAGCGTGTTTGGTTTGGCCCCTTTATTGACTGATAATCGATGACATTACCACTGACGCGTTGCTCGTCGGGGGTCGGATATGTGCACGTGAACAGGAACAACGAGCCACAAAATCTTACTATTCTGTAAACAAGTGAACGTCGATAATGCCACATATTCACCATGCTAAATCCCTACCTCTTTAAATCAGCGTGACAGTGGCAATATCACCAACTAGCAGTTAACAAGGGGAGTCAGGTTTTCAAACGAGTATCCAGACCTGTTCTTTTAAAGCCGTGGCCTGAATACTGGCTAGCAGGGTAGTCTTACGATGATAGGCAGCAGATGTTTCCGCCATGTTGCTGGCCAGCAAAGCCATTTTGCTGGCGTGTGTGACTGAGTTTGCCATTCTACTGGCAATTTCACTTCTGTATTCATATATGTATTCTATGACTTCACTCAGAGTCACTGATGTTTTGTGAAAAATGTTTGCATCTACTTGTTTCAGTGTCTTACATGCACATCAGCAGCTCTGTTGCATGATTATTGACAGCGAGTTTTTGTACAGAGGTGTCACTCAGTTGACTGCGCCAATAAAAATAAGGTTACTGCGCCTAAAAAATATCTGTCATTTGATGCTAAAATGCCAAGATGTTGAGAGTTCATAACATCCATTCCCTGACTATGGAGCAGATCTGCAGATGCGCACGTAATTCACTGAAACAAGTTGGTGCCAAATTCTTTTCGCCGAAAATCGTTGTCCTAACTAGTCTATGGCCAATCCCAGGAGCATGTCCGGGAAGAGGGCGGGGATTACTGAGGAGACTGCAACCCCTCCCTTTCTAATGTGAATTGTATATATTTGTGAGACTGTAACAAAAAAAAAATTCGTATCATCTTCGTAGACAGTAAAATAGAAGTTCAGCCCTTCCCGAAATAAATCTGTATTCATTCCTAGTCTGTCCCACGACAGGCAAGTGGATTTCACGTCTCATCGAAGTGAGGTCACTGGAGTAGGCGAGAAACATTTTTCATAACGACAGGAACTGGGAAAGGAAAAGGCCAAGATCTTTGTGCAGAAACCATTGAAAACAAAATTCATTACGGCCCTAGCCGGGTCCTCCAGAATGCGAGTCCAATGTGTTACCGCTGCGCCCATTTCGTTCCGTCCACACACTTTTCTGACGGATCTGCTGGCATAGGTATTTGTGGTTTGCTGTGTACTACCAATTAGTTTACAGGGTTTATCGGGCAGGCAACATAGATTTATCTTTATTCGGTTATTCTGTAGTTATTATATTGTTTCATGAGATTAAAAAATTTAATTTCGTTTCCTTCTGAAATTATATTTTTAACAGCTTGTTACATTTGCATCTTTGCTCACCTTGCAGAAGGCTCGGTGACTAGAGAGGAAAATATGCAAAACGGGAAGGGAGTAGAAATAATATAAGAAAAAGTAACAGAAGTTTATTAAGTGAAATCTCTATAAATATAACAATTACAAAGAGTAGTAAGGAAGGAAGTAGGGACGGGATAGATAGCAGACCGGGTAAGGATCGCTCACAGCCCTAAACAAACTGAACTCACTACACTGGCTGCCGATTGAAGCTAGCAGAACGGGTCTTCGACTTCAGCCTCGCGCTGTGTTCGCAGTTCCAGGATCGACCTCCGGGACGAGAGATCCGGTCGTCATCGAAGCCTAAGTGTGCCTCCCCTAAGACCCCTAATTTGTTTTACTTGCCATTCTTTGCGCCCCAACAAGGTAGTAAAAATCCTATCTTCTAATTTGTCAATTTCCTAGGCTCAGGGTAGAAGTCTTCCCTGCTGGTTCAAGACGGTTCTGCAATGGAGTTAAGGCTCATTCAACTTCATGAATTATCAGATTATGGGCCTACAATCAGTTGCGGTAATTCTCCTGAAGTTTGGGTTTATTGTTTATAAAGCAACTGCCGGCCGCATTCTTTCGCCGATGCCGCCACTGTTGCGAGACTGTGAAATCGTAACATCCTGTCAGAAAAATGCACTTGTTCGTGGTATAAACTATACTGTTACTTAACTCTGGCGAATATATTGTAGCACTGATTACGGTCCCCTACCCCTCCGTCAAACCAAATAGTAATACACTGAGAAGTGCAGTGAATGGCTGTTAGGATATGAGGTGAAAATGAAAAGTTATGGAAAGCACGAAAAGGTATGTAGGTTTTCCTTGGGGAAACTCGTCGGCCAACGGTAAATTTCGCCATGTTTTTTCTTATTGAAAAATAAAGAGGAACCCCACTGGGAATCGAATCCGGATCGCTGTGGTAGCAGGTTAGTGATAAGACCTTTGCACTAACGTATAACGAGTCAATGCCGAACGTACCCGATGAACTGTTTCTATTGCCTTTATATACAAACACAATGCATTTAACAAGCCTGATAATCTGTGAATCGTTCCTGTGTACTCAATGTGAAAATTCCTTATACAGTACTTGGATGTATTATATGTAATATTAGCTTGTAAGTTTTCAGGCGAATGTGGCGACAGTCTCCTTCCTCTAAACCTTCTTCATACCCTTGACCGCTCCTGAATTGCTCACACCACAAACCTCTCAAGGGTAGGTGGTTTCATTAAGTGCTGTTCTATTGTCACCAACTTGTTTGAAAACCTCGATATAAGAGAAAACGAAACACTCATTCATTGCTGTCAAGGAATGTGTCTGTGAAGTTCAGTCATGTAATTTATTTCTAGACGCGCCTACAAATTATTGTTACGATTTTACATGAACTAGTGAAATATTTATAGATAAAGAAGAAAAGTTGCCATCCATTTCAACCTGTAGTGTAATTCAGTGAGAGCCAAATGTAAGGCAGATGATCTTGCAATTCAACATTATCTGTACACAATGTTCTAGTCAAACTCCATTTTCAAATCAATAGACTTACACATGGAAAATTTGACAAGGAATAATGTTTACCGTTGGATGTACTGGTGTTAGTAAATTTATGCTGGCACTTACGAAAAACCGAACATTGCTACAGTACGAAGGTCTCACCAGAAGTGCCAGCACAGATTTGACTCCGTACCAACATCAGTGTAATTAGTGGCGAGTAGATAGAAAAAGTATGTCCGAGCAAGAAGGCTGTAAGATGTGGGTCTGTGGACTCGGTGGTCATTATATATCAACCTGCTATCTTGTATCAACCCGCCATATCGTATTAATCCGCCATATTGGATGACATAACAATTAAAATTGTCCCTGAAAAGCTAATAATATTGGGTTAATGGAGTGAATTTTAATACAATCTGTCTATAGTGACTCGTGATACCAAGTACATGTGGTCCAATAATGTTTAGAGAAAATTATACTTCTCTGGGAAGAAAAAGGGTGGGACGAACCTGCAGCAATACGGCGACAAGCTCCTTGTCTCCGGCAGGAGCGGGCAGGACGGAGCGTCGCGCGCCATCCACCAGCTGCCTGGCAGCGGCGTCGTAGCCGGCCCGCAACTTGGCCGCGCCCAGTCGCTCCCTGTCGCGCGCCTTGCCGCGCCCGCCACGTGCTGGTGCACCTCCCAGCGCCTGCTCCTTGGCCTGCTCCAGCACCGCCGCAAGAAGGTAGGCCAAGTCCTCCTGCGGGTCGTCGGTGCCGGGTGCTAGCG
The DNA here is from genome assembly GCA_003012365.1 of Medauroidea extradentata. Lineage (NCBI taxonomy): Eukaryota > Metazoa > Arthropoda > Insecta > Phasmatodea > Phasmatidae > Medauroidea > Medauroidea extradentata. The sequence continues at coordinate 13,532 of PNEQ01127482.1, read as the reverse complement.
GCGAGGCACATCCATCCTGGTACACGCACGTACAAACCTCGTAATTAGAAACACTGGATAAGCTTCAAAAAACTGTGTTGGACACTAAAGGTTTTGTACCGATATTAGCTATCGTTTGTTTGAAGCATGGTTTCTCTCTTCAACATGCCCAGTAAGAACGGTACAATTTCAACACAAAACATTTAGGTTTGCCCCAAAATGGCTCACACATGTTATATATTACATAATCGATCAGTAGTAGGATTAAAATACTACAGTTTATTAGAGACTACGTTGACTTGAAATATTTTCGTAATTTTCCAGTGTGCACTAATAATAATTTAGATTATTTTCCTATTATTATTGCCAGTAAAGGGTTCCATGAGCTAGGGCTAGTATTTGGGGCAATGTATTAGATATTACATGTATTTGGCGGGCGTATAACAAATACGTTACTGAACCTTTCATCCTACACTTGGTAAATATGCTAGTTGTCTTCTAGGAACAGTTTTTTCCTTCTTAATGCTGGTATCCCAAGCTGCATGGATAGGATTGCACTTTAACACTGCAAAACAACAAATTGTTCAAGAGAGCATTCCTCAAAGACGTCATAGTAGAGCAAACATTCTAGCTAGATTACTCATACTTACACAATTACACACATTTATACATACACGAACACAGCCATTATATGAAAACTAACCAAACTCCAGAGATAAGTCTAGTGTATGTGAATAAGAAAAGAGGTCAGAGACAACAAAGATTGGAAAATATGGCGTATTAACTAAAAAACAATACAGTAGTACTAAACAGAATAACAACTACATAATACAGCAACTGCAGTAGACAGAGACATAACCCATCTGTGCAACATTTATTTTCAACAGTCTAAATCAATCTCTCAGCCTTCCTCCCCCTTACGATCTTCACATTTTTGAATTGTAATTAAAATATTTAATTTTAATCAATTTTGCATGAGGTACACTATGTTATGCTTGAAATGTTTTCCATGCTGTCTGTTTACATTTTCTGTCATACCGTATGAATACCTGTCTCGGTCTTACCTGGATGGAAGGAGGCCAACCCCATCATCTTGCTTGACCTGACACAGGTATATATGATAGTCTACAAATTTGTTTCCATATTTATTATGTTACAAATTTTAGTTTTGTGTATTGTTTTCTGTAATGTTATCTGTTTGTGACTGTGTTGTGGTTCAGTTGTGCTGTTTCTATGTGTTTGTGTGAGTGCTTTGGTAACTGTTTAATGCTCGTTCATCAATACCGTGCTGACATTAGGGGGTACTCTACGTGAGTTTAAATAAATAATTAATATTCTCGCCATCCTACATCTATAGGATGACTTATTTAAACTGGCAAACCCTTTAGGATTGCACAGGACACAAAAACAAATCCTTTTTTCCTTATTTCGCATTTTCATATGTTGCACTCTTAAGCGAGAGCAGAAGTTTTAACACTCATCACAAACCATTGTGAACCTTCCTAAACAGGATGTCTAGAAACTGCCGTATAATACGTACACCACGCAAATCCTAGGCTTAATTTGAGACAAAAATGTTAGTGGCAAAATATTTTCTGATGACAACTTACATGCACAATGTGGCAACGTAGCTCAGAGTAAGTCCCGTCTTTCCGCCTTGAACTCCGTCATACATTACCACTGTTCTGACCATCATGTTATGGGCGCTGTTTCAAACCCCGCAACAATCCCTACATGAATGCATGTTTACTCGACGTAACATACATAAAATAATATCTGGACGTGGAGAGCAAGAGGGCACTTTCCCATGCTGTGTTGCCACATTGTGCGTGTAAAATATCGTAGTGCAACATTTTGCCACTTCCATATTCATCTCTACTTTATCCCAGGATTCGCGTAGTATGCTTATTATTCGACCATTTCTGGACAGCTTGTAGGTCTGTATAATCTGACAGTGCTTATGATTAAACTAATCAGTTCAAGAAGGGTTTAAAAAACCTGCAATGTCTTGTAAAAAATTATTTTTTATGATATGTGGCCCACAAAAAACAATGCCCCTCAGTGAATACTAATTAAGACATAGTGCACTCACAAGAAATTCCCTGCATGTAAAGGGTTTAGTTTGATGTCCTGTGCGATCACCCATGGTTTGTCCGTATTGTTCTCCCTGAATTGATGGCGTTACAAAAATTTACCCAGTTAAACGATCTGCGGGTTGGACTCTACTCGAGTCTTGTGTAGTTCCACAGTCTTAAGATGTCAGGCACTAGAGTAGTCCCCCATTGATTGATATAGTTAGTCAAAGTGGCATAACCATCAGTGTCACTTGTTCAGAGCAGGTGTTTTGACATAGCTGTAGTAGGAACAATTAAAAAGCGGTTTAATTTAGTTTGTGAAGAATTTTGTATACACGCTAGTAGTACGCTGGTAACATTTTTCTCTAGAGTTATTTTGAAATAGTACCACCTAAACCAGCGGACTCAATGGTTATTCAGGAAAACAGACGAGTCAATAAGGTATCCAGCTTGACCTCATTAGTAAGAAAACTGGTGTCCACTCCTGCTATTTTATGGCCTGTGTCATGTGTACACTTTGTGCTCAGTTTGTTGGTTGCTATTTCGGTGATAGGCCAGTTGAACATGTCACAAGGTAGTGCGGGAGCCTGTAAGTGTTTTCTTGCGGGTTTGCTACTGGTATGGCACTCCTGTAGGCGAGTTTTTCTGAGACCAGATCGAGGAAGTAAATCAAATGCTTAGGATTTCGAAATATAAAGTTTCAAGAGATTCGTGCGAACTCCCATACCCCAGCCTAAATTTTAGATAGGTTTTAGAGTCAAATACATAAAAGTTATTTAATAACATTTAAAAGTGTTTAAGATGAATATCGCATCACCTACGTGAAAGTTGTATTAATTATGTGAGGATACTAAACACTGCAGCTCACATTTATTGGTATGCATCACTTCAATTTGTAATTGTACAGGCTGCTCTGCAAATGTGCATACGATAATTATACTGTACACGACTATCGGGGGTCGCGGAGATGCAAAGGTCAGACCACTCGTCTGCTATCACGGCGATCCGGGTTCCAGTTCCAGTGGAGTCGGTCCCAATTTAAGCATGTGAGGAATGGGGCGGATTGTTGCCTGCGGGATTTCTTGGAATACTCATATTTCCTCCGCTCTTGCATTCCATTAGTGCTATATTGAAAGACTGAATTTAATGTCATTTCTCAGGGGACTGCAGATGTCTACGAGATCCCTGTTTGTGAGCCTGACTCTAGAAGACCTCAGTATTTAATTTACAAAAGTACTTTCGCAATTTCTGCACCGCTGATTTGTATTTTAATTGGTCTATAGAACATATGCCTGGCATTACAACCTTCAGAAGTCAGATATGATCTATTATTTATAGGTATTTTCATATCTCGAATACGACGTGGCATTGGCTCCACAATTGATCTGTTTCCAGTCTCTATTGATGCAGCTAGGATGCTATACAGACGTAGTTTCGCATATTTGGTGTTCACAGTACAAGCACAGAATAAATACGTAATAATATAAAAATTGTATTATTTATTATGTGGTACAGGAAGGAACAAAACGTTTAATTTTGTGGCCCACAGTGCTATCATAGTAATAAAATGGAAAAAACCAAGAAACAAAAAATGCTACAGTCATTAGTTCATAATTTGGAAAAATACATAATTCAATCTTAATTTACATTAAAACCGAAAATAAAATATACAACAGTAATATCATACCTGACACTAGAAAATTATCCTTTGCATTTATGTAAGTTACTTCGGTAATGTACTCTGTTCTGGGTAACATTATAATGCCATTGTATATGTTCATGAAATCAAATCATTAAAAAATTTTGAAACACTGTTCAAGTAGGTCTATTTTTGTATATAAACTTTTTAAACCGGCACTTTCACAACTGCTTTCTCTAGCAAATCCGGTAAGGTTATGTTTCTAGTAACCTAAGGTAACACGAGGTTCGTCTGATCGAATCACGTTCCCTCCAAATATTTTTGAACATTACATTAACAGTACATGACGACCACAAGAAAAGTTCCGGTGCGAAAATAAACATTACATGGACACCGTTAATACTCAGTAAACTCAAGCAGAAATATTAAAAATTGATTTATAGCTTCTGTACTAATATGTGTACAATGATCTCACACATAGGTGGTACATTTGTTTACATGAACACGATTTCTCTGTATCATTCGAGAACGTTACATATTTAATTCCACAAATTGCTTCTTACACCAGGAAGGAACAAAAAGGCTAGCGTGAAGTCAGAGGTGACAGCGCTGCATAAATGAGTGAGTGAGAGATTTTGGTCAGCTCTTACAATCAAGGTCTTTAGCGCTGGTGAGGTGTGACTTAACGTATGGAGCTGCGCCAGAATGAAGGGGCGGGGGAAATGGGAGATCCCCGAGAAAATCCGCCGACCAACGGCATTGTCCGGAACGATTCCCACATGCGAACATCCGGGGACCGCCTACGCCAGAAATCGAACCTATATCGCCTCGGTGGGAGGCGAATGGTTTGACCATTCGGCCAATCCCCTCCCCCCCCCCGTAGCACTGCTTAAGATAGTTAAACTTGTATCATGCTGAAGCTAAGAGTGTATGCATGCATCAATTATAGATTGCGAGGCGGGGTAAACGGGAGATCTCCGAAAAAAATTCATTTGTGGCATTGTCTGTCACGTTTCTAACTTGTGAAAATTGGGAGCGATTAGAGCGGGAGCTGTCCCTGATCCCCATGTTTTGAGGCTAGTACTCTGATACTATACGTAACAACTTATCGCTGTAGTAGCAGCCAATTAAACAAGTATGCCTACTTTTTTCTTGATATAAGGGCTAACCCGTCGTTATTTTCGCCTATGTGTAACAATTTAGTCACCGCGGCTACAATCAAGAACATTTTGCATTCAAGGAAACGTATTAAGGATAGCACTATGGGTAGCCAAGAAGCAGAGTACAATTAATCAAAAATCTTCTCAGTGATCGACCTGAGTCGTGAATGTTCCAGATCAAACTATTTTACATTTCCAGAACTTCAGAAAATACATTAATTGATTATAGAGTCAGTTAACACATTCACTGCTGATACTTTTTAGCCCTTGCCACTCGGTGTAGAAAAAACTGACAACAGCAATCCATAAATACCAAATTACGACTTTTATTATAATTCTTAACATAAGGGTTACTAGATGCAGAGGTACTTGCAAGTCAGCCTCAGTAGTTTCAGGACATAATGTCTGCCTACTAAAATTGTAAGCAGTGTGCATGTGTTATTGAATAAGTTACAGATAGCAGAATCCGAATGGTTAGAGTCGCAGTAACAGACCTGCAGAGTGAGCTGCCTGACGCGCATCATCTCCCGTAGCAGCAGGCCGATGTAGTCAAGTTGGCGGTCCGAGTAGCGCGGGGCCTTGGCGATGTGCGCAGGTGCAAGTCCACACAGCACGGAGCGCCATCGCTGCACGAGGCGACGCTCCAGGTCGCGCCCTGAAGAGTCGTCGGGGTCCTCCTGCCCGGGCGCCTGCGGGCCGGCTGACGCCTCGTACAGGCGCGCCAGGAAGCGCTGCAGGAGCGCCGCGTCGCGCAGGTAGTCGTCCTCGCCGAGTGCCGGGGCGCCCAGCGCGATGTTGCGCCAAGGGAAGAAGTAGGAGCGGTGACGCTGGGTGCGCAAAGCGCCTACCACACCGTCCAACAGCTTCAGCACGTGGGCGGAGAGTGTGTCTGGCGTCCAAGCCAGCAGTGCTGCGGCAGGGCCGTCTTCCTGGGGCGTTTGCTCCAGTTGGAACCACAGCAGAGTGCGCAGCAGGTTACCACCAACCACTCTAAGCTGCTCCTGCAAGCCAGCATTCACCACTTTCTACAGCACTGTCGTGACGATACGAGAGCACGTTGATACTAAGTTGTGCCAAATTACCATATGTCATAACATTTAGGTAATACGAAGTACCCAGTAAACAAACAAAATGTGATGACATGTCAGTTAAATGCATAATTTACTCAAACTGTAGTTTAGAAATCAAATAAAAATCGGTTGTGGTTCCTACCGATACCTACAATAGGCCATAATTTACATGTAGGCATGTAACTTTGCTGTTTCTGTGTATGTGTGTAGTTATGCTGGTAGGTAGGTGTCTAAAACAGAACAATATGTGTATATTTCGATGCAATAATTTAATAATATATTTATTTAATTTTGAGCTGCAATTTTATGGTAAAATGTTTTATTTAAGAAGCTATTTTTCATGTCCATTTTATATTTACAGTTTCCAAATAATTCGCAAGTAACTCTGTTTATTTCTCTTCTTACACATAGTTAATTGTTTTTTAAGTGTTCAGGATCGTTCCTAATAACTGAATTCAAATCCAATAAGGTCAGAATAAACAAATTACCCTCCCAGTTCTCTTGCTGTCTATTAGATGAAAACTCATTTTTCTTAACTTACCACTACATAAACTACATACAGTGAAGCACTGTTCTTTAAGGCGAAAATATGAAATAATGATGTTAGCATAGATAAGACAGAATTACAGCTTGCAGTAACTAAATAATAAACTTAAGTAGTCTTCGAGCACCGAACAAGTAAAAAAAAAAAAGGTTGCTGCTGGTTTTTGGATGTAACCTGGGGATTGAACGAACTTGGTCATGTAACTGAGCAAACCTGAGCTCAGTAGTTTACTTAAAATAACTACTTTCTTATGCACATTGGCCAGGTTATGGTTTATTCTACTGCAGGTTAAGAAGTTCAACGCCATTTCTTTGGAAAGGGTCTATTTCCACTGGTATCTCTGTTGCTGTTGGTAAAGGGTTAAAATTAGTTTATGTCATATCCTGTTTAAAATATGTAAATAAACGGAGAGAGAGAGAGTAAATACCCTCGTGATTAAAAATACACATTATTACAAAATAAGTTAAAATTATGTTTTTTTATTTATATCAAGTTGTATTTCTTTTGACCAAGTTCTAGCAAGGGTTAATACTTTATACGTCTCGCATTTTACAGACTCCCTAAGAAGTGGCATCACTAAGCATGCTGGAAATTTTCGTATTTTGTTTATTCTGTTAGTTTAGGAGCACTTATTATTATCATTATTTTTATTGTCTTGTTAAAATACACTATCTTACGAGAGACTCATCATTCCATAACATGTAACCAATATTTACTATGTAATTAGTCAAACACTAATTTTATCTCTGGTTTAGAGTAATGATGTAATGCGTACATATCAATGGGTGCATTCATACAATATTGAATCACTTCAATAAGATTTTTATTGTAATTTCGAAAAATAAAAATATGTTGTAATTTGTAGACGGATAAGTCAATACAAGAGGGAAAGACACCTACCTGAACGACTCTAGTTCAGCAGAGTCGCATAAATTAAGTTTACACAGCAGCGAGGTTAAGTCAATAGGCACAGACTTCGAATATAGAATTTTGGCTGTATTAATTATATTTCAGATTATAGTTGTTAAAATTATTTCGTTTATTAATGAGGAAATAATCGTTACGAGACGAGTAAACTATGCGCCGCCAATATCTACAATTAAAAACTTGAATTATACGGCGAATTCTGCGTCTTTTCCTTAAAAGTACCCATTCTTGCGTGTATTTACTAGGTTAAAGCAATGTGGCGGTTATTTAGTGAATTACGAATAACATCGTGGGAATACCAACCTTTGCTGTGATTGGTTAAACTACTATGTCCACTGTCGAGTACTAAACACGAACATTTCAATTGTATATGATTTGGTATAAACCAATGAGAATGGAAAATGTCTTAAGTTCTACTGCTTAAGAATACCGCCTACCACGCACGTCAAATATGTTACAATACATTCGTAAATACGTTTTCTCTACGAAAATATACTATATGTTCGTATTATGTCAACGTACTCAAATAAAATACACTTAGAACAAGACAGGGTGGCATTTTTAAGATTACATGCCCATTAAAAACACTGGTTCTATGTATTCCAACATAGCTATAAAAAACGGCCTTTTCGTACTGCCGTACTTCAAGACAAACTAACCGAATATATGTGAACTTTAGACATGAACGTGGACTGAGCATTGCTAAAGAATAAAATGGTCACTGTTTAAAGTCCCTAATAAAAACGGTTCAGCGGGAACCTGGCACGATAGCTGAGCACTTGGCTCGTGGAGATAATGTGGGATTTGATGCGCTCTTCAAGGTTGCCCTCATAACTCCGTCATTCCTGAGCCTCTAATACGCAGGCAGGCGGTGCCCTTAGGGAGCTTCCCTAACTGCACTTGAAATGCGTGGCAGCGAGTTACAACTATTCTTTCTTTTTTTACGAAACTATTTAACCTACTTTACATGTGTATATCTATGAAAATAACACACACTTCTAATTACGTCGCTATAATTTTAAAAATTCTGCAGGTTTACTAGATATAATTTTCAATTCCCTCAAAACTGCCAAAAATGGATTTTACAAACTGTCGTATCTAGAAAAATAACAAACGGATTAAAAAAACATAACAATAAAAACGAGCGTTATACGTTGATTTATGCTGCCCCAAATAAAATAATTTGCCACAAATAAAATATTTTGAGTCACCCGTACGCTAAACTGAGTACGTCCTAGAGATAAAGTTTTCAGGAAATAAAAAAAAAAGTCTAGTCTTTATTCACAATGTTTAGAAATCTGTCTACATAATACTGATTTTGTGATGCCTTCCTGAGTATGTACGCAAAGACACAAAAATATTGGAGACATACAAATTAGAATAAATGTGATGATCATTTGGATAAACCTACTTTTGCAGCTGCAGTAACGATTTACACAGTTTTGCGTCTGTACTGAAATTTTTAAGTCTGCTGTTTCTTCATTGTTGCCAACATAACAGATAAGATCACAGAAAAGGAAAGTAACATTGAAATACAATAATAAACATTACTGACACTTCTTATTAAACAGTAATATGAGAGTTTTTTTGACAGATACAAAAATTCCTAAATTCATGGCAAGCAGAAAAGTAACTTCTTAATACAACAATCAGTATTATTCAAACTTCGTACTAAACTCTAGTAAAATATGGTTATGGCCTATACAACAATATTATCCAAGTCATGACTAGTAAAGTAACAACAAAATACAATAATCGACATTATTACCTCTTATTGAAGTAGTGATACAAGTTTAGCAAAATGTTTACGTGTGGGCAATTCTCTGAGCTCTTTTTTGGAATAGAGGTATTATAATTAGAAATAAAAGAGTTGAATTAAGTTATTGATTTACTAGCTCACAAAGCTTACAAAAATACACAAAACAGCAATCAACTATAACTTTCACAACACAATTAACTATGCACACAATTACTACTGTGCCACAGAAACTTTAATTAACTTCCATAATTTAAGAACAAGAATATTTACCATTAATCAAAGACTACAAATCACAATAAAAGTTCAGTCATATACCCAATCAACAATCTTTCAAATAGTGACAATGTACAACCTTAACAGTCCGAAGTGGTGATGGCTCACCATGTGCTGCGCAGCACCCCGAGTGCACCACTGTCTTCACTCTTCAGGTCTTCGGTTCGGTTCCCGTCGCGCACCTCCTTGTTATCCGTCGACCCTCAGCAGCAGTCCTCTTGTTTCTCCCAATACTATTCCGAAGGTATGTGCCTGCAGCCTCATAATAGACTCTGACGTCACCAAGATGTATTCACCAGTCTCTCTCCACAAGCATAGCACCTTCTTCTTGCACGATCAATAGCGAATTCCCCCCAAATGTGTAGGTTAGGGGCTTATATACTCTGCGAAACAGTCGAGGAATCACTGCATTACAGGCGTCTAAAAATAGACATTAAATCATGCTTCGGGCGTGACTTGAGCCTCGTAGGCCGGACTCGTAGGGTTAGGGCGCAATTGACACAGGTCTCTATGATGTAGCTCTGCGTGACTACCACCGCGTAACCGTACGGCTTGAGAATCATAAGGTGTTTCGACACAGCTTCCATCCAACCACCCGGCCCTCAGAGGCACAGCATGCAACAGTATTAAAGATAGGCCTACATACTTTCATCAGGTCATGGCAAATTAAGTAACAACAAAGCACAATTATCAACATTATTTAAAAAAATTCATTCCATAAAGCTTTCTTGTGATAGCTGCGCAAGTCAGAACAAAAACTAAAATATGATTTGTATTCATTAGTTACTGAGTAACTAATGAAGCCCATATAATAGTAAAACGAGTTGAAGTTTACTTCCCTGCTGTAGGACACTCATTATTGCCACCGGACAAAATTTTTGGCCAGTTGGAAAAAAATTTCGAGCCATAGACACCATAATTCCCCTTGATGAATATTGTCAAATATTCCAAGAACATGGGAATATTTTCAATTTAGGGATCTATTGTTCTGACAGAAACTGGAAGGGTCCTTTGTCTTCTGCGCCGAAACCACCAGGCCAGTGGTATTTTTAATTTGCACCTGCGAAAAGGTTCACTAATTTGCGGAACATGACCGTAAACCATATTCCAACTGGAAATCCTGTGAAAAAGTCCAAACTAAAATATGTAAACACACTTCTTACTAAGCACTTCGGCAATAATTGGAAAATGAATGAGATGTTGAGACATTATAAATATGTTATTGACAATCAAACAGAAAATGTTGACAATGAAGAGGAAAATGGTGACTTCGAAATTGTTGATGATATTGAACTTCCAGTATAATCATGATTTGGCATTGGTTCAGTAAATGTTGTACCTGTAATCAAACTCTTTTACCACAAATATTATGATACCTTTCAATAATGTTGATTATTGTATTTAGTTGATTGTTGTATTAAGATGTTACTGTTCTTATTGCCATTACTTTAGGAAATTTTTTGTCTGTCAAAAATCTCTCGTATTACTGTTTAATAAGGAGTGTCAGTAATGTAGATTATTGAATTTCGGTGTTACTTTCCTTTTCTGTGATCTCCTCATGTGTTACGTTGGCAACAATGAGGAAAATGCACACTTCAGAATTTCAGTGTAGATGCAAAACTTGGGGAAGCCTTACTACAGCTGCGAAACTGGGTTTGTTAAAAAGATTATCACATTTATTTCATTTGTATGTGTCCATTATTTTGAGGTCTTTGCGTACATACCCAGGAATGCATCACAGAATCAATATTACACAAACAGATTTCGAAACACTGTGAAATAAAGACTAGGTTTTTTTCTTGATAACATTTTTCTCTAGGACATACTCAGTTTTGCATATGCACAATTCTTATTGTTTCTGAAGTGGTACTTAAATATACAGAGTGTTTCTTGTGGACTGTTGCTGCCAAAACCAAGTTATGCATCTGTACGTGGTTTTCGTCATTTACATTTTACAGGTTTTAACAACTTCTGCTTCAAAAATTTGTATGCATTACATTCGGGATGGTCTAAATGAGTCACTTGCACAACAAAAACAGTCCATAGGAAAATTTATAGTAGTAAGGTACTGCACACGTACTGAGTGGCTTGGGCATAGAGGCGATAATGCATTACACACGTCGGTCAACGGCATCATTATCACTCCATCGATTTTCTGTCTTACACACAAACGCAGATTATCTAGAGAGGGCCTAAAAGGGTAGTTTCCTTAAAATTGTGTTTTTTTTTAATTTTATTTCTCTATAACATATAGACTATGTTTGTTATTTTAAAATAAGGCTAGATAGAATGTGTTAACAGTCATTTTAAGATTATATTTCTTTACATATCTTTACGGTTTTGATGTGTGTAATCGTAACTGGAGCTAAACGAATTTTGATTTCCGTCCCACATCAGTAAATATAGATAACTCACTTAGCTTAATTAACAACATTTGTTGACTAATGCTTTATGCACTATATGACCTTAATTTCAAATTTAGGTCGTAAAAATTAGTAACAAGTAAGCAACAATAAAATCAATAAATCTAGCAAAATACCTATAAAAATGTTCTCTTCGACGAAGCATAGGATGTATTCTTGGTAAACTGCTTGACATAAATGATAATGAAATCTTTCATAAATTTGTCATGCAGAATCAGTGCAAGAGATCTACACGTTACCTTTCAAGAATTCCCTTGCAATGATTCTGCATGACAAATTTATAAAAGATTCTATTATTATTTATATCAATCAGTTTACCAATAAAGCATCCTATACTTTGTTGAAATTAAAAATTTGATAACACAATTTGAATAAATGTTATGGCTCAAAAACTGAGAATACAATAAAATTGTCTTAACACTCCCTCCTAAGGTTTTTAACTGTGTACACCTCTTTAACGTATGGGCGTGTGTACCTGTGGGTCAGGCGGGGGCAGGCCGATCCCGGCGCCGCGACGACCCTTCAAGTGTCCGACGACTGCCTCTGCCGCCGCCAGAACTTTGGCTGGCACGCTGTAAGCGGCGTAGTGTGTCAACAATGCCACCTCCGCCGCGGGTGTCCATAGCTCCCAAGTGCTTGTGCGGTCGTCGCAGCGCACACTCGGGTGTGGAGGTCCGGGCACTGCGTAGAAGCCCTGTCCACATCACAACACACACAGCCCTTCTTACTATATAATCCTGGTGGTAAAAGTAACCACCCATTGTATACTGGCCAAACTATTGACTTGTACAGGTACAGTTTATTGATTTAAAATGGTCCTACAGTGGTTAGAAGTAGTCACACACAAAAAAAATTGTTAGGTTACGTTAGTTTAGGTTAGTTTGCTTATAGTACATGTTTAATACCCCACTGATATTCCGAAATGTGAAAATAATGTCACAATTACGCGTTTGCTTAAAAATATTATCATTTGCCTCAAATAATAACAAACAAAAATCTCTCGTGAAATGAATCAGTATAGTTAACTACAAACTCACCAGTTTCGCCAACATTCTGGCACAATAATCGTTTATGGGCCAAAGCTTTCTTTGCACACCGCTCGGTGGCCTAACGGAAGTCTGTTTGCTATAGACTGCTCACGATAAAGTGAACAGTGCTTAAATTTTTCTTTAGGCTATTTTTCATTAATCTATACTATTTTCAATATAAATAACTATTATAGAACTAAAACCAGCGTAAATGTTTCACCACACTGAAAACTTATCATCTTTGGCCCCAATGAAACACAGTTTTTGGATTATTATACATATGTCAGGGGGCGCTCAGTTTAAAGTACTGTGGTTTACACAAATAAAATGTACGTTATTGGAGTATTAAATATATTTGCAAATTATATTCATGTTTACATTAGATTGACCAAACATAAAAATAATTCTTCTGTCTCTTGCAAATTAAACAAATCCTCCATGGATAACTATAATAATATGTGTTCATTTATAGTACTCTAGTGACTCCACATACTCCCCTTCCAGAGACAGCGTCAATTAATCGTTTAGGAAGATGTACAGCTCGGCCATAACGAGTACATTTTATTCTTGATGAATCTTGTTGCAAAAAGTCTTTTTGTGCTGTTGTGTTCTTCAAACTTTTGGATGTTGTGTCTGCATCCTGTTGTGGTAATGT